>OZ005741.1:241285973-241378052 GCA_963930735.1 Dioctria linearis
CTCAGTTTTCTGTTAATTTCAACCTATGCTTCTTTTCCTTGGATTGCTAAGATTTTACACGTTCGAGTCATACAAAGTCTACGCTACTTCCAAAATTAGATCTACTGCAATTTTTTTTTAGATCTAATAAACTATATTTTCATTATACAATCGTATATGGAAGAATTTATGCTTTGCTACATGCAACAAGTTTAACCTGGAAAATATTTTAGACTTATACATTGAATCTACAAGTCTAGGGAAATTTAAAATTTCCTACAAAAAGGTTAATAATTTTTGTGGTACAGAATCTACAAGTACTAATAGAACAAGAATATTAGTACAAGTGCTCTTAGACTTGTAAACTTGTAGTTTTGTGGAACGGGGCCCTTTAGGATCTGTATGTACAACATAGCTGAGAGCTGCAAATTTCCAGTGAGAGACAGTTGAATAAGAGCTGCTACTGAAAACGACAGACAATTTTCAGTACAACCCCATTACTCGAACACTAAACAGGAGTTATCTGTCAGTTAAATTCGTGACTATTTAAGAGATTATTTATCGCAATATTTTCCAATTATTCAAAGTGTTAGAATTTGGTGCAAAACAATATAAAAAATGTTATGATTTTTCTATAGATATATTTCATAGTTTTGAGTATTATATAAGGAACACTTGTAAAATAAATATATGGATGGGTGTATTTGAAAGCTTATCATCCAATATATCCCTCACAATCTAACCTCATAAACCGCATATATAACTTTTCCTCCGACTATACAAATGAAGTTTTACAATTTTTTCTCTATTTTTAATGTAATCACTTTACTTTTTTTTCTTTTTTTTCTGTTCTCTTTTTTTTAACTATAACTTTCCATTAGCTATCAAATGTTTCTTTTTTGCTACGTTTTTCTAACTATAAGTATATATTAGTATTAGTATTTTGTTTGTATTTAAGCCTAGCCTTATAATTTCATAGTTCCATAGTCGGTATTCCTCATTATGATTATATTGTTATTATTATTTTTTTTTCCTTTTCGGTACAGGTAAAAGATTATTTATATCTTATCTTACTATGGTCTAACATTGATAAATTAAATTAAATTAAATTGACATCGATAAATATCTAGTAAAATAAGTTCAGCGTTTTTTAAATTGAGTTGTACAGTTTAAAAATACATAATTTACTATTTTTTAACTATCTCATTAAATTATTTAACGATATGCAAACATTACGATTGGCCTACGAGTCGCTTTCTTATAATTTCTTATTGCCACAACGAGCATTTTTATTGCTGCCAATAATACATTTTTAACGCCTACGTTTAACATGAAGGGGTAAATGTTGCATCGCATATGAATCGTGTAAGTAATTCATTTGATGATCGCCATGGCGATAAATATCCTTTTCTTCTTTCGTTTTGTTTGGTTTTTCTAGATGACCACACTTGACGAAAGAACAACTGTAAATGAGGCAATTTCACAGGTAGAGTACTGAAATATTGTCGATAACGGATGTCTCGCTCTCATCACATCTAGTACCAGCGATCTAGGCAATATTTTGCAATAATATGGTAATAAGAAAGATTCGTAGGCCAATCGTAATGTTTCCGGAAATCCAATTGACTTTAGCTCTCGAGCTATTGCCAAAACATCGCGATGGTAATAAAAGGGCAACAAAGTTTTTATTGCCATTTTTATCGCCACAGCAATTTATCGCCACAATGTTTGCTGGGTTGTACCTAATTTAATATGACAGTTTGGCTTGTTGTATTTAAAATCAGAGCTGCTGTTATTATTAGTGAGCTGTAAAGGTGAAATATCAAATTTTTTGATTGCTGAGGAAATTGACAACTCTCTCAAACTACTTCGTAAGCATGTGGAGCTCTGAGGAGAACACGAATTTTGTATCACAGGCAAAATATGCATAGATCAACTCTTTTATATATTTCGTGTATAAAATACAAATGGTTTTGGACTATAGTAATGATAAATGCTTCAGCTCAAGCAATTCATAAATAATTGTCTTATTGATCACTTTTATAGCATCAAACTAGTTGGTTTTAGGAAAAAGATTTACTAAAGTTCAGTGAAAGTCAATTCAAAGAAGATTTTCGTATTGGTAATCGTCATTTAAATTGTTGGTTGAAAAATTTAGTAGCATCCAACGGTAAGATACGATATTACGGAATGCTATTCCTTTGTATAACAGAATAGCAATCGTCCTGTATTTACTTAGATCTTCAGCAGAGTATCGTATAATAGCTTCATTATTTGGAGAGGGCCGTTCCAATGTTTGAGAAGTTGTTATTGAATTTGGTACAGCAGTTCGGATAAATCTAAAAAATATATAATTTGGCTACATATCCACCTAGTCAAGAAAAAATTGACGATCATGAAATACTTGGATTCCCTCAATTTTTTGGCGGAATAGGTACAGTAGCCGCTATTTCACTTCACTATAAATATAAGTTCAAGTGGTGTGATATCAATTATGATGTATCCTTTCTTTAGATGGTTGTCATATTGAAGTACGACACCCAAAAGAAGAAGCTCTTGATTATTATAATTACAAGGACTGGTATTCAATGGTAGCTGTAGATTATAGGTATAACTTTTATACTATATAATTTTATAAATAAATACACACAGGTTTTCTTATATTAGTGCTGGAGCACCAGGCCGTTGCAACGATTCCTATATTTGCTCGAAACATCAGCTCTGAAAAAACATCATGATAGTAGTCCACTATATTTTGCTCTAAGGAAAAGCATATGCTCAACCCATGTTCCAGTAGTTTTGATAGATGACCCCACATTTACACTATCTAAAATTTTGTTAAAACCCTCTCCATATGTTGAAAATCAGCCTACCGTAGAAAAACTATTCAACAACAAACTTTCAAAATGTAGAAGAGTCGTTGAAAATGCTTTTAGCTAAAACCAACTTGTTGACCTGTTCAAGAAATAAAAATAAAAATTATCTAATGCTATAAAACATACTCTTTAGTCAAGTTAAAGGAGGTTCTTACCTCGGAATCCGGCTATAGTAAATGGATTTTCATGGGACTATTTTTATGGAGTTTTTAATCGTAAAGACTTTAATCTTTTACATAAAGATATTGATAATAATTAGTTAAGTATTTAAATAAATAATTCTCAATTATCGAATGAATCTTCATGTTTGTCTCAATAGAATTGTTTTTGTTTTTCTAATATTTTTAATTTTTTTTCTTTATATGACTAAAAACGAAAAAGACATACTATATATGTAACTACTGCAAATAAAAATCCACATAATTCTAAAAAAAGTCCAAATTTGAAGTAAAAATACACACTCTCTGAAAATTTCAACTGTCTACCTATTACGGTTCATGAGATACAACCTGGTGACGGACGGACGGACAGTGAAGTCTTAGTAATAGGGTTCCCATCGTTACCGTTTGGGTACGGAACCCTAAAAACTAATTTAATATAATAAATATAATTAAAATAAAATTGAATAAAAAGAAAAGTTAAAAATAATCACAGAAAAAAACTCGTAGATATAGATATATAAATGTGTAGAAAACAATCCCAACAACCTTGGACAGTAAGTGTAGAACAATAAAAGTTTGGAAAGGTTATATAATGCAGTGCATGACCAGTAAAGGTACAAAGGCTCCACCTAAGTACTGATCTCGTAAAAAATAGTTAAGTAAATGTAGTAAATATTTAAAGTATTTAATACTTGCTAAGGCTTTATTTTATAGTTACAATGGCTATTCCCAGATAATAACTAGAACATGTTCTGTAAAGATACTTTTTAGACACAGACGATCGGCTGCAGATCGGTTAACTTAACTTAATTTTGGTAAAAGTATTCCACTGGATGTGAATAGAATATATTTTTAAAATGCATTTTGGCAAATCGAATTTTCGTTCCCGCCTTGGTACAACAGCTTTCGGGTTTGTGTACCCGCAGTCATAAAAATGATACTTTAATCTCTTTACTGAGTTACATTTCATTTTATAGGTCTTATTTTGAAAACGATCCAAATATCTGTTTCATTCATATCTATTTAATATCGTTTTGAATATGTTTCTGTGGATACTCAATATATATAAATTTTATATGCTCTCGGATGCGTTCTGAGCATGGTCTTTCGAATAAGCACTATTACCACCGATTATTACACGATCACTTGTGGCCAGACATTGTTACTTTCGAGAAAACGGCATTAAATTAGCCCTAATTGAGCCCTAAAATATTATGCAGTGGACGCTATTATGACAATATAACTTCACCAATTTTTAGTAGTAGTTTTCCGAAGCTTTTAATAAAGCTGGATTATCCTTGATTTGTTTTAAAAAATCATAGAGCATTAAATTCGGGGAAGAGGTATTAAATTAGCCCTAATTTAACCTTAAATATTGACGTATTCAAAACTCTTCTACCATGAAATGGTAGTCCCAAATTAATTGACGTATGTATATGATTTAAATTATTTATAGTTCGTAGAGCCCAATATAATGCCAAAATAAAATGAGTACCAAACTGAAAAATATTTATAATATTAGCGCCCGCATTTCTAAACACTTCAACAGCATATTGCAAGCTTTCAATCAGCTTGGGATATTATTCTTGCCCTTGTTGTAAAACGCAGATGTGGTTTGTGTCAGGTAGTGATAGGTAGAAGTTTTTCAGACCTTTATTTTAATGAACTCGTTGCGATGTCTGACCTTTTCATAGTTTTCTATGTTGCTATAATATAAGCTTTAGCGCCTAAAGCTGTTAATAGAACTAAAGCATTGTTCACAATGCAAAGGTTTGCAGTTCCGAAAACCATAAGATTACAATCTTTTGATGATCACATTTGAATTGTAAAAACTATAACATTTCAACGCAATTTTTCTTCAAATTATGACTTTTTTCCAAAGCATTTTGGAGTTTTTTTAAAGTATATGTATGTCTCTTTTATGTTTGTAAGAAGTAAAATTAAAAATATGTATACGGAAAAAATCAATTCTATTGTGAAAAGCATGAACTTCGTTCATTCGATAATTTAGAATTATTGGTAGTTTAAGTTCTTAAATAATTATTAGCAATATTTCTTTAATGTAAAATATTAAAGTTCTTTCGATTAGAAACACAATGAAAAAAGTGCCATGAATATCCATTCAATATAGCCGGGTTCCGAGGTTTTACGTTTTTCACGACTAATTGCACTCGACTACCTTTAGTGTTACATATGAGTAGATTTAAAAGCTGGAAGTTAGGCATTCTCAGTAAAACCATTTTAAGGGTTTATGCTTCTTTCATTGTATGGCATTGTCAGCAAAAGCATAATTTATTTTTTTATTTATTAACATTAAAAGTTTTGACATAGTTCTTAACACTAAGACTATACCTAAATACAACTAATGTTTTTAGGCCCACGGCTACAAGCCTATTTGGGCAGTTGTTGAAATATTTTACAGTCTTATTGATCTTTTATAGTTTTATAAGTTTATTTGGCTAAGGATTGAAATTCACATTTGATTTCTTCATTATATTTCCGCTCTTTAAAACTTACAACCGGCGGCGCATCAATGTTTATCCTAGTAAGTACTGTATTACAGGATGGACAATTGATTGGGTAAGGTTAAATAAAGTGGAATGCGTAAAAGATGTAGATTAATCAAATAATTTCTTTTACCATAAGTAGTTTTCGTGTGTTAGTATTGTATAAATTCTATGTCTTTAGTTCACATTTGTATATAGTTTGTGCTTTTACATTATCTTATGATACATTTTATTTTTAAATAAAATTGAAGGGACGTAATACATACATATTGTGGAGAACAAATGATGGGCAAAACACAACGATAATAAATTAAACATAGAAAAAAGCGCGGAAGTTACACTGAATTAAATTAGACACATTAATAAATATTAACATGGAATACGATACGAAGAAGAAATTAAATTAAATTAAATTAAAGAATGCAAAAGTTAGACGAGTGAGGTGATGATAATGTCACAGAACTACTTGACAAGTGTTAATATTTATTAATGTGTCTAATTTAATTCAGTGTAACTTCCGTGTATTTTTCTATGTTTAATTTATTATCGTTGTGTTTTGCCCATCATTTGTTCTCCACAATATGTATTACGTCCCTTCAATTTTATTTACATAATTAACCATCGCATATTGGCTTAATAAGCTCTCAGAAAAGGACTCACAGCAAGAGTCGAAATGTCGGGCCATAACTTAAATATAATAAAATGAAAACGTAAGAAAAGAGCCTGTGTTTTCACTGATGATCGGAGATCCCCAAAAAAGTCACCTCATTCTTCATGTATCATTCCCCCGATCAAAAACACGAAAGTAGCCTATAAAATTTTATACAGGCTACTCCGAATTAGGATGGCCATATGAAAGGAGGTGATAGATCTCGGTAACAAGCGAAAAAAAAATGTATGGGAGGCGGGTCTATCTGCACCCCCTGGGAGCTACGGGGATTTGAAATTTTTTTGCAGTGCTGAGTACGTACTTCAACGTATTTCCCAATATCTCCTAGGTTTTTTAAGATATCGGAATGAATCTTTTTCTAGTCGATGGCTAATCAAATGCACACACTGCGTTTTCCTGTTGTTAATGTCTTCGGAGTTATCGGCTTCAAAGCCAAAATTTTCAGTCAAAAATTATTTTTTTCGAATTCAAACGCAACTATCGCGCATTAAATTCATAAAATGGGATTCAGGTAAGGCCTGTATACTTTACATTATGAGTTGAGAGCGGTCTCGTATTTTTGAGTGCAGTGAAGACTGACTTGTGAAACACCGATTTGGCTTTTCTTTTATGTCAAAAAAACTGAAAAAATAATAGGTAAAATATCGCGATAATTGCGTTTGAATTCGAAAAAAATTATTTTTTTACTCAAAATTTGGGCTTTGAAGGCCTATAACTCCGAAGATATTAACAACAGGAAAACGCATATTAACAACAGAAAAAGATTTATTCCGATATCCTATACAACCTAAGAGATATTGGGAAATATGTTGAAGCACTTACTCAGCACTGGAAAAAAAACTTCAAACCCCCGTAGCTCCCAGAGGGGTGAAGATAGGCCCCGCCGTCAATACATTTATTTTCATTTCTTACCTAGATCTATCACCTCCTTTCATATGGCCATCCTAATTCCGAACACCCTCTATATATATAAAAAAAAAAGCTAGGTTTTCAGAAAATACCCTGTATCTTAAAAACTACAGGGCGCACGGTCACAGTTAAGAGTTCATTGTATGCAGAACTTAATGGTCTTTCGAACCATTGCTCAACTAGCCCCGCACCCTTCTCCTCTCTAGAAATATGGTTGTTTACAATAAAAATTTCGGATTTTCTTACCGTTTTTTTTATTTGACCGCTATTATTTTTACAAAAAGGTCGTTAACATAACTGCTTTTTACAAAAATTGTAAACTGTAAGCTCTCCTCTTTAATTCGACCAAGTACCAAGTACATATACTATCTGTAGCCCTTTAAGAGTTATTAGTTCTTAACCTATTTTGAAAGTTATTCTGAAACCTATTGTCAAAGGTAATTTTTTCCCTTATTGACTGAAAATACACATTTTTAAAAAATCGTCGAATTTTGGTGTGACCTGAATAGGTTGAGAGCTAAGAACTCCTTAACGGGTGCTGGTAGCACATAGGATGTAATAGGTCGAATTAAAGTGGAAAGTCTGGAGTTTATCCTTTTTATAAAAGGTTATGTGAACGACCTTGAAGCTCTGCATACCAGGAGTCTTTAATTATGACCGTACGCTTTGTACTTTTTAAGATAAAAGATTTTATGTGAAATTCAAGATTTTTTCTTAATCAACCTGTAACTCCCAAACGGTTGAAGTGGACACCCCCCCCCCCACACTGCCGTTCAATGTTTTGTTTGGTTAGGTGTCTAGTATCCGCACATTTCATTTGCTCAAGTTACGAAAGTACACATTGTATATATATATATATATATATGTTTTTTTTGTATATATATACAACCTATTTTACAAAAAAGTCCGTTTGTCCGTAGTTAGAGTCTGGTGTCTATGTTACCGTTTTGCATGTATGTATGTTCTTAGTGCAACGAGGAGTAAGATTGTGGACTGGAAGATGGCAGATGTGCCCTCCTGTTTGGTGGCCCCCCTGACATCCTCCCAGACAACCGTCAGCTCGGCAGTGAAGATATCTGACCACGTTGGCAGTTTATATGTGCGTGAGAGCTCTGTATGAATATCCTTGGTCCAGATGACAATACTTACATCTTCTCCATCCTTCGAAGCGTCTATGCAGATGTTTTGTCCGCATGAATTCGTCTGTATGTGTCTATGTGTAGTCTTATCTTGTTGGTTTTGTCCAGATGTTCGTAACTTCTTTCGCTCGTAAGAGCTCTTCCTGCTGGGACTCTCTAAGGCGGAACGGTTTCGACGCGGTTGAGGTGTTCAGGAATAAAGAGGATGGTTCTGAAGGGTTCAGGGTTGCCTGCAATAGCACGAGCCAAACTGGGACAAGTGCGTCTGGTAGGAATGTAATTTAGGGGCATAGTATTTAGGGTTAAGAGACGGCGTGGGGATTTGAGATTATGGATGGTCTTGAAGATGAGGTTGCTAGCGAGCACCTCTTTTCTTTGAGGAATGGTTGGGAGTCCCGCTTCTATGATGAGGCTGGAAATGCGAGTTGTGCGTAATGCTCCGAGAGATATTCCAGCAGTAGCGTTTACAGATGTCTATATTTTGCGGATGTTGGTAATGATCGTATAGCCGTAGATCGTCAAGCAATAGTCAATCCTGCCAGCCACCAAAATAGCCAAACAGCTGGTAATAGAGCTGTTTGGATATTTTGGTGCCTGTTTGCAGAGGTGGGCCGGTGTTTCTTTTGCAGATTACTTTGAGTAAGTTGTTTCTACTTCTGACTAACTCTGCCACAACAGCAGCTTGTTTGTTCCAGTTAAAGTTCTGCGAGAAGACCAGTCCCAGGATTTTGAGGTTGTTTTGGAGGGAAATTGAAGATATATCGCCCGCAAAGGAGTTCTGTGCACATTTGCGTCTTCGACAAACATATAGAGCTTCAAGTTTGCTTTGGGGTGCGGTAAGCGTTTATGCTTTCATTGTATGGCATTATAAGCGAAAGCATAATCTAATTGTGCAACTATTACAGACTCCTCGTTAGTTGGAAAATGATTAAAAGATGGATTCCAAGATTCCGCCAGTACTAAAAAGTCAAGCTAAAAACAGGCATGGAAAAAAAGAGATAAGATAGAAAGTGGAATTTAAGAAAAAATTTAAAAAAATTATTCAGTGTAAAGACAAAGTACAAAAGTCATAATATTTTATTGAAAGCATTTCTTTGAGATAAGCTCACTATGTAGTAAATATAAACATTTAATCAGCATCCATGAAACACAAATAAAATAATCGTACACACAGCGTTTTTCTTTGTTTCGCATACGATTTGCATAGCAGGCATTGTTGGGAAACTTACTACAGTTGTTGAGAGTTTTCTTCTTAAATCGTAATAAACATATACGTAGCCATAAGATGTTTCAAAGGAATAGCTACATTTCAAGTTTATATACCTATCCTTGAGATGGAATAACAAAATTTCATTGATCTGGTCTCCCCCAACTGGC
Source organism: Dioctria linearis (assembly GCA_963930735.1). Lineage (NCBI taxonomy): Eukaryota > Metazoa > Arthropoda > Insecta > Diptera > Asilidae > Dioctria > Dioctria linearis. The sequence continues at coordinate 241,295,592 of OZ005741.1, forward strand.
TTTCTTGAAAATATTCACCTTTGCAAAGCAGAATTAATGAGGAAATAAACAAGCGCGTTTAAAATTTAAAGTAAGCAAAAATGAATTAAATTTATAAACTTCCTCGTTTACGAGCTTTCCTGCGAGCACATAAATTTTCTGTATATATGTATATATAAAACAATGGCAACGGAGGCAGCGACTGTTATACTGACTTTGCTTTACTGTATAATTGTTTCATTTAGAAATTTTATCTACCAATTAGTGCTCTAAAATTTTCCTTTGTCAGTTTTGTCTGTTTTGGAAATATTCTTTTCCAGAATATTTGAAAGTTTGAACATTATTGTTGGGATGGTCAATAGAAACTTACAGCGGAAATGATTTTTTTACGTAGAGGTATGTACTTACTTAAAGAAATTTGCTTTATACCGATACGGCCTCAAGAGCAGAAGAATTTCATTGCCTGAAAGCCTACAATGTTTTGTGATTTTCCCAATAATAAAATGAGCCTGGAAAGTTACCCTTTTATTCAAATATCCGGTTGCAAAATGTACTGGTCTTATATAGGTATGTACGTTAATTATGTACTATACATATACAAGGAGATTGAAATAGGTTAAAAGCACAATTTGGACATCTTGCGACCTCTGAACTCTGAACTGACATTTATTAACAAATTGAAATATTTATTTGGGCATATTTAACCATTCTCTTTCGATTAAAATGGTCCCCAAAATTGTATCTCCAAAGGTTTAGGATATACTTCATGCTGTCCAGCGCTATGTATATATATACTTGTTGTAATAAAGTTGTAATATTGCTATGTTTTGCTCATATAGAACCATGGGGCACAAAACGTCGACCAGGTTATGCAGATAGGACTTTGTGGCATGATTAAACACACATGTGTATCCAAATTTGGACTTCTGGTAGTTGAGTATTTGCATTTCTTTCCATTCAGTTGCAGTAGTTCCAAGGTAAAGAGACTTATGTTTGGGGTGGTGAGCTTGTTAGCTCGTATAGACTTTGAAGAATTAGCATCAGACATCCTGTTTTAAAGAATTAACCAGAAGCGGGTGATGAAAATGACGAAGATGTTGTATACTTAGAAGATGCGCTATTCGGAAATAGTTCAGATCTCCCAGCTGAAGTTAAAACTACTGCTATTGTCCCTTCAATGCCAACCAGTGTCCGAAAAATCCACAGGAGATGCTATCAACCGTCTAGTAGAGACTATTGAGAAAGTCTCACAGGACAAAAAAGTCCTGCAATGTTCGAAGATAGAAATATAGAAACTTGTGTATTCAGATGGCTTGGCATTATGCTAGAAAAACGCTGCATAACAACTACCTTAATTGGCGAATAATCAGAGTCACTAGAGGCTGTCAACAAGGCGAAGTTTAATACTACTACTATGGCTCCCGGTTGTGGTTGTACTTCAAAAGCCGACTTTAAGGCACAGCAATACGCTGATAACATTGTCGTTTTTGTTAAGGGGAAATTTGAATCACTTTTTATCCGTTCATATGTAAACTGCTTTTAACATAATCAGTAGATGGTGCTAGAATATGATGCTATCAATAAACATAGCTAAGATGGAGATAGTCCCTTCCATCAGGAAAAAGAGACTCCAGTGCCTTGCTGCTAGATTAATTGGACTTGCACTAGAATATTCTAAAAAAGCCAAATATTTAGGAGTAATTCTGGATAGCCCGCTTACTTGGATTTCTTACCGTAAAATAGGAAAGCCAAAGGCTTTTTGGGATAAGTGGGCTCTAAGTCACCAAATGATTTTATGGATTTTTCAAGGCAAACGTCTAATGGCCCAAAATGATGCAAGAAGACTTTTGATAAGGTCCAAAGTATGGTCTGCTTAGGCCTCACTGGAGCCTTCACGTTATGCCCTCAGAGAGCACTTGAAGCCATTGTTAGCTAATAGCCACCCCAGTTCCTTACCCAGAAGGACGTAGCCATTAGAATGCTCTGAAGGAAAGGTTCAGATGATCATATTTCATCTGGAGTGGAGTCGGATATCTTAACATCCTCGAGCAGGTCCATATTAAAGGCTGCAAAGATTGTTCTTTATTTATTTTATTGAATATTTTTATAAGTTATTATTTTTTTTATATACAGTGTTTCTTATCATTAATACTCTAATGCAGTTCATTTATTTTTATTTGTTTCAAAGATCTCAAAATAGTTAGAACTTTGCATTCTTAGGAAAATTAGGAAAAGATATCCAAAAGTGCTAAGTGACAGATACAACTTTGGAAAATAAATTTATTTGACTTAAATTTAGGTAAAGGTTGTATCTGAATTACTAAAGTTGCTAGGTATATATCGGATGGCTTTAATCTTATTCGAATGAAAACCTAAAGTAAAGCAAATTTCATATGCCACTAAATTTTGGCGTAGTATAACCGGAAATTATGAATTAGAAAACAAGTTATAAGGAAATAAAACCTTGACGTAAATTTTCTCGAATAAATGCCGCGATCAGTTAAAACCCGGGAATTCTAAGGCCGCGATTTTTAAAGAAAGTGCATTCAAATTTAATTTATTTAAATTATATGAATTTAAGATAAACTACAATTATGGAGAATCGCTTAACAATATATTGATCGCCAATTTGCATAAACCAACTATTCACAGCCAACAAAAATGGTGCATGGAAAACGCACTTTTACATGACTATTCAACTATTATAACTTTATATGTGACGATGCTAACTAATCTAAAGTAATAAGGCACAAGTCGAAAACAAAATGACACAAAATTCTCAAGAGGAACTTAAAAAGGACACGAAAATTTTGAAAAAATCTGAAAAATAAAGAAAATTTAGAAGCATCCGTAATTTTGACAATTGGATAAGTGGCAGTTCCAATAATTTCTGGATTTTCAAAATAATTTCCTAAACGAATAAATTTTCAACATAAAATTTTGAAATTTTGCATCGAAACGAAATGAATTTAAAATTAATAATCGATCGAACGAAGAAACTCACGCAATACCATTACAGATTCTCGAGAGATCAACTTGTGGTAGCATAGACCTCTAAATCTTGTCCTCAGCATCCTTTCAGCATGGAGCGCTTGTTCTTCCTATAAAACTGAAACGGTTCGAAACCGGGAAGAAGCCCAGTGGGTTAGAACTGCAAAAGATATGGCCTGCGGTCACCAGCGAAAGACAACAGCACTGTTCTTGTGAGAGCTAGTCTCGGACGTGGGAGGGAGTGCCGGTTTTTAAATGGACAACTCAGTTTTTAAACTTCAAATATAAAATTTTATTAAATACTTCAATGTATTATAAATTCATTTGCTTAACCTAATATCACAAATTCATTTAAAAAACTAATTTACCTACAAACTACTAAAAATTCAATACAAAAATTCAAGCAAAGAAAAATAAAATAAAAAAATAAAATAATGAAAAAGAGACGAACTAAAATTCAAATTCAAATTCTATGGGCTCCTGCTGAGGCGCTGCCAATTTTCTCCTCGCTATGAAAAGGGAGAGAAGATCAGAATTACTATCTGTCATCAAACAAAGAAAAGGGGAAAATATTGATGCTGCTAGTGCGTGAGGGCACAAGAGCAGTAAAATTCTTCTGTCAGTACAACTAGTCAGATTAGTCTCTGACAGTATTCTGAGCGTGCGCAGAAATGTAGCAATATGCTACTATAACGAAGAATGCAGATTAGTCTCTGCAGCAGAGTTATTCCTCTGTAAATGTGAGCAGGAGATGTAGCAGATTATTCTCTGTAGCAGAATTATTCTTCTGCATAGGTGTGGGACGGATTATTGCAGATTAATCTCTGCGCAAAATTATTCTTCTGCTTAGGTGTGGGATGGATCTTTTTGCAGATTAATCTCTGCGCAGAATTAATCTTCTGCTTAGGTGTGGGATGGAATTTTTGGATTTGATAGGATTTTCAGATTAATCTCTGAAATATAGAATTAATCTTCTATATGAGGTTTGGGAATTTTATTCTTGTTACTCGGATTAGTCTCCGAATCAGATGAGCTCTGAAACAAGAATGAATTTCTGCTGCGGCTCGTCGGCTTTTATAGCCGCCGCATCCAGTTATGAGCTTTCGCCTTTCAGTGTTGCCCTAGCGACGTTTATTGGATTTGATGACTGAGGCGAAATCAAATGATTTGACGTAATGTCACAATGTGACATTACCAATTGTAAATATGCAGGAGGGATGTATAATTTAGGTAAGTTTGTGATATTTTTTGACCTTTTGTTGAAAATAAAAAATTTATTAATTATTTTTTAGATGAATGAGTCGTGTTAGACATTGCCTCCAGTCTGCGTTATAATGCATTTAGCGTGGAAGTGCATTATTCACGTAAATTAATTAGCTTTTCTGCTAAATACGCTGTTAGTGGAGATTACCATTAATCATGTCACAAATGCAGAATTAGATAAGTATTCTTATATTTTCACATTCTTGGAAGAATGATTCTTTGTGTCTTCTTTTCTTTTCTCTTTTAGGAAAAAATATTTTCGTCGTGGTAAGGTACTACATCGGTGGACTGAACAGTTCTATAACAACAGGTAATATTCAAGATGTAATTGTCTCTTTAGTGAGGCATGCAAATGGTCCTTACGTACTTTTGCGTGGTATTGTCGCAACCAAGATATCAATAATAATTCAGAATTAAATCTGGTCGGATGTGAAATGTAAGAACCGTAGTAGAACATTCCACTTAAGGTGGAATGCTGGCCTGATTATGTGACCTGATGTTATGACCATAGTCTCGAGAATAAGGTTGAATAAAGAGCAGGTAGTAGCGTTCTAAAAAACCAATAGGTATTTTTGGCAAAACTTGATTTAGCAACTAAGTTAATATTAGTTTCAGCAGCCTATCGTCTTCTGCACCAAAAGGCGTATATCACACACACACACACACACAGCTTCTAGCAGTTAGATTCACTCAATTAAAATTCGGTTTCTGAATAAAAATTATATTAACTCTGTCATGATTTCATTTATTTCAGTTCCATCTATAGATTTTGAGAAGCTGACAGTAGTAATGATACAAAAATAAAAAAGCCGAGAATTCTTCTATATTTATACCCTAGATGATATCTATAGGGTATACAAAGTTAGTCATTCCGTTTGTAACACCTCGAAGTAATGATGGTAGAGCAATATGGATTGGACCCCCCCCCCCCCCCCCGCCCTTAATATTAAAAGTTATTTTGATTTTTGCATGTCCGTCTGTCCGTCTGTGCGCACGATAACTCGAGAACATGTATACTTAGAGAGCTGAAATTTTGTACATGGACTTTGAAAGACCTCCTTCGTGAGGTTGCCATACAAAAATTTCGTTTTAGACTATATATTTGGATACTGCCTGAGAACTCGTTGACATAGAGAGCTGAAATTTGGTATATGGTATTCACAGTAGTAGCAAATAAAATTTCAAAAATGGACCAAATCGGGCAACTCCTTCTTAGTGTTGTCATATAAAAATTTAGGTTTTTTACGTATACTGTGAAAAAGATCAGTCCAAGACATTTTTATTGTACTAAAAATTTCTTCAGAATAGTAAATCCTATTAAATTGGGTATAATCAGTTTTTCTGCCCGACAAAGCGTTCTAGAAATATATGCCAAAAGCCACTTCAAAAATCAAACTTGCATAGAAGGATGACAATACGAAGTTTTTAGCAGAGAAAATTGACATTGAAAAGTGGCAAAAATAAAAAACTAATCTCTAACATCGTTAAATTTTTAATTTGTTATCTTTGTGTTAATAATACCGGAGACAGACTTGCAATTTCAATATTGCATTTTGAGCTCTACCGCAAGTCTGTCTGTACTGACAAACAGCTCGGTATATGCTCGGTGTACACTCAGTATGTAGTGTATTGGAACTCTATATTTAAATTGCGAAAAACGTACGTGGCATACGAGTTTATTGCAATATGACCCTAGTTATAAACCATAATCATTTAATACACGAACATTTTAGAACCGAATTTAATTACTGCAATATTGGCAGCAACATTTTCTGTCATTTAATATTTGACACTTGTCAAATAGAAGTGTCTATTTCGTTTTTATTTTTCATATAGACAAGTAATTTCACAATATTTGCTCGCGTTTTGTACGTGCGCGGAGCTTTCGTAAGTCAAATGCTAAATCAAGTGATAAATCCAATGTAAGTTCTCTAATTAAATTCTTAGTATTGTTAACCACAAGTGTGTCTCAACAATTTTGGTTCTAGTTTCAAGGCATGGAGAATAAATAGGTCATTTATCATATACATATGATGCCTAGTATACACTGGAACTGTAATAAAATTTTCCCCAAATAAGGAACATTCTTAGAGTGGGCGATAATTAACGTCTTTGCCCCCTTTAACACTCTCCTAGATCCGGCACTGGCTTTGGATAATAGATTTTACCTTTAATTGTGTTATACGTCTCGTTGATTCCACTGTGTAAGGATTCTTTTGTGTGATACAATGCAACTTGTTTATGACACTCTTCTTCGTTCTGTATTTCTTGAGCCTTCTTAGTAGCGCTTATAGATCTGACTCGTCTATCTCCTGAAAATAATTTTATAATAATTTGCTGTACTTTTTTATAGTCTCTATCATTCACTTCTGATCTGTCTAAGCCTATATTTCAAGATTTTATATACAGTTTTAATGCGTATGTAATTATATCTTCTTCATCCTGTGGGTTCATCAGTACAATTCTTTTTTGATATATTATCTCCATTTCCTTAGTTGGACTATAAGTTAAAATTATCTGTGTCTTATACTAATTGATTATTTCTTCCTTTATACCTATGTGTTCTAATAACTGTTCATCTACTGAATGTATGGTATCAGACAGGTTCAGATTGGATTCACTGCCGTTATTTTCGTTTATATGTGGGCTTTTTTTTATTCTGCTTGGAAATTCTTTTCCTTGAACGTATTCTGTGTCGAAGTTATATTAGTGGAACTTTTGCATCCATCTTTGATTTCTCTTTGAGAATTCTTTACCTTTGTACTTTGAATTCAGATATTTTATTGGGACATGGTCAGTAATGATTTTGAATTTCCTGCCATGCAAATAAGATCTGAAATAGTTCACCGAATATATACAATGGTTAGAAATTCTTTGTCTGTTACACTGTAATTTTTCTCATGATTTCATTTTTTGGTAGTTCAACCCCTTTAATATCCTCCACTTTATTTGGGTTAGATTTTATTCCCTGTTTAGATAAAACATGTCCGAGATATTCAGTTTCTTTTTCCATGAAACTGCACTTGTCGGCTTGTACTTTTAAACGGTGTTTGGTTAATTTTCTGAAATGTTTTTTTAATGTATTTATATGTTCTTCTACAGTGGTTGGGACGATAAGGATATCATTTAGATATACTACACATATTCGATTTATAAATTCTCTCAATATTTCATTAATTGGACGTTGAAACGTTGCTGGAGAAGTCTTTAAACCGAATGGCATCCTGATGTATTCATATAGTCCTGCTGGTGTAACCAAAGCAGATTTTTCTATATCTTTTTCTGCTACTAAATTTTGATGGTATCCCTAAAGTATTGAGTATTGAGCCTTACCTAATTTGTCTAGAATGCTGTCGATATTAGGTAATGGATACTTATAATCTATAGCAACCTGATTTAGTTTTCTGTAGTCTACTATAGGATTCTAAATTTCTGAACCCCTGCCTTATCTGTTTTCTTTAGTATCACTATAATAGGTGAACTGTATCTGCTGTTACTTTTCCTGATAATACCTTGCAATTCCATTTCCCTCATTTGTTTTCTGACTTCTTCTTCATGTTTGGGTGGATATCTATATAATTTTGAATTTATCTGCTCGTTCGTTGTGGTTTTGATTTGATGTTTGTGTTGGTTAACTTATCGCCTTCTTTGTAAAATAACGTTTTGTATTTTTCTAGTAATTTTGTTAATTCTAACCTTTTTTCGTTATGTAAATGCTCCAAATTTATATTTTCCGATTCACTCTCTTCGAGGACATTGACTTACTCATGGATAGCTTTATCCAGAAATGGTAATTTCACATCATTTTTTAAAGTTATTTCTCTGTTTTCTATATCGATTCTTTTGATATTATTTTCAAGCCTGTACATACCTATGAAAAAATCGTATGTTTTGTCTAGATAAATTTTTACCTATCGCATCCGAGCGTTGTCAGGCTGATGGAATTCTACAGGACATTTAATTTTTACATATTCAGTACTTTCCTTAACTTCACCTTCAATTGTATCAATTTGAACCTTTGCTCCTAACATCTGTTCATATATTTTATCTATAACGTTTCGTAAGTAAGCTTATCGTGGAGCCAATATCTATCATAGCAGTGAACTTTTGGTCATTTATAGTTATAGCAATAAAGATTTGTTACTTGTTTCCGAGGGTAATTGATAAAAAACTCAGATTCTCCTAACTGATTACCGTCTTGTCTAGTATTGGTTGACCTTGATTGCCATTGTTTTGTGTTCTTTTTCTCCACTGTGCTTCGAAGTTATTGAAAAGTCGGCTATTCTGTCCAAAATTATTGTTAAAACTATTATTTCGAAACTGACCGGAATATTATTTCTGAATTGGCCCGAGTTACTATTGAAATTTGCTTATCTAAATGGTACTGTATGGTTATTGTTTCGGCTAAAATTATAATTCGTTCTTAGTATTTTCTGTCGTTGTGGGTATTTATCTTTAGTTATCTGATTCAAATTTTTTTTAAAAAGTAATGATCTTGCCTAGCATTTATGATCATTCTAATTTCTTCAAAGCTAAATTTATCGTACAGTTCGACTGCTAGAGCCCCTGCTGTAATTTCTTTTATTTTCAGTACTAAAAACCTGCTCAAATTGTTTACGATTTGTGTTTGAGTAGCACATCCTGCTATATCACTGGCTATAATTCAAATTTTGTCCAATAAATCAATAAGAGTGTAGAAATTTCCTGCATTATTCTACCTTGATCTTTCGATGGTTTATACTGCAACTTCAATTTCACTTTGCACTCTTGCTATGTTATCGGCGGCGCAGTGTCTAAGTAGTGCTCCGCTCAACCCAAAATCTTCTCATTATAGATTATGGCACATTATGGGCTTGTTTTCCATATTAAATTAATACTCTACAGTTGAAATAAATGTTAGTAAGTCTCCCGGTTATCCAACAAAAGCTGGTAATTACCGGATCTCTTCTTCGATCCAATTCCTTAAAGATGCTGGTTGAGTCTTCCTATTTAGTACGTCTGTAAGGAGTACCAGACATTGCTCCATCGGTTGGAATTGCGAAGCAGTCGCTTCTGCATCGTTCACTAAATTTTACTTTGAACCACTGTGTTTCACACTTTTTCAACCATTGATTTGTAATTGATATTTAATTATATTCGTTTTGCACTCTTTTGGTACATTAATGATCCATATCACTGGATTCCAACTCTACAGAGAGTAATTCTACCAACTGCGCAACTTAAATCGTTGTATCCGCTTTGGGAGAAAAACAAAATCACTTCGAAAATAGCGTCGACTATTGTTAGGGTTATCTTTCACAAATAAAAACCACTGAACTTTTCTAATTCAACTTTCATTAGAATTTTTATATAATGATATCCAAACTTAGATATTGCACTACCCGTTGTTGCATACGTGCAATAAATGAAGAGTGTGGTGAAAATTATGGCACTGGTATAAAGCTAGTAGTTTTATAAGTTTATTCACTAAGTCTACACTTCTCCTTCACACCAAATGTTTCAAGTTCAATAAATACTATAACTTAAGAAATACAAGACATATATACATATTTTATAATATAAGAAGCTGAATCCAATATTCAATAAATGATTAGAAAATAAATTTGATTTATTAAAATGTTGCAATTGACTTGAACTCACCTTATCAATATATGGCAGCTGATTTACTTGAATTTTATTTGATTGAGGTTTGGAAGGGATTAGGATATGCTTTATTCCAGTCAGTTCCCAGAATAAAGTATTTGTATTAGTAATTGTCTTATTACAATCGAACCCGCAATAAAGTGGGTTGTCAGTAAATTTCTTATTACAGTCGAGACCCGTAATAAGAATCTTTATTTCAGGCGAGACCCGCAATAAAGTGTTTTGTTAGTAATTGTCTTACTACAGTCGATCACCACAGTAATACTCTTTATAACAGTCGATACCCGCAATAAAGTGGTTTAATTAGTAATTGTCTTATTACACCTGATACCCGCAAATAAGACTCTTTATTACAGTCGATACCCACAATAAAGTGGTTTTATTAATAATTGTCTTACTACAGTCGATACCCACAGTAAGACTCTTTATTACAGTCGATACCCGCAATTAAGCAGTTTTATTAGTAATTATCTTATTACAGTCGATACCCGCAATAAGATTCTGTTTTACAGTCGAGACCCGCAATAAAGTGATTTGTTAGTAGATTTCTTATTACAGTAGAGACCCGTAATAAGAATCATCATTACAGTCGAGGTCCGCAATAAAGTGTTTTGTTAGTAAGTGTCTTACTACAGTCGATACCCACAATAAAGTGGTTTTATTAGTAATTGTCTTATTACAGTCGATACCCACAGCAAGACTCTTTATTACAGTCGATACCCGCAATAAAGTGGTTTTGTTAGTAATTGTTTTATTACAGTCGATACCCGCAATAAGACTCTTTATTACAGTCGGGACCCGCAATAAAGAGTTTTGTGTTAGCAATTGTCTTACTACAGTCGACACCCACAGTAAGACTCTTTATTACAGTCGATACCCACAATAAAGTGGTTTTATTAGTAATTGTCTTATTCCAGTCGATACCCGCAATAAGATTCTTTTTTACAGTCGAGACCCGCAATAAAGTGATTTGTTAGTAGATTTCTTATTACAGTAGAGACCCGTAATAAGAATCATCATTACAGTCGAGACCCGCAATAAAGTGTTTTGTTAGTAAGTGTCTTACTACAGTCGATACCCACAATAAAGTGGTTTTATTAGTAATTGTCTTATTACAGTCGATACCCACAGCAAGACTCTTTATTACAGTCGATACCCGCAATAAAGTGGTTTTGTTAGTAATTGTCTTATTACAGTCGATACCCACAATAAGACTCTTTATTACAGTCGGGACCCGCAATAAAGTGTTTTGTGTTAGCAATTGTCTTACTACAGTCGACACCCACAGTAAGACTCTTTATTACAGTCGATACCCACAATAACGTGGTTTTATTAGTAATTGTCTTATTCCAGTCGATACCCGTAATAAAACTCTTTATTACAGTCGAGGCCAGCAATAAAGCGCTTTCTGCTTGTCATTTATTCTTATGGCAGTCAATACCCACAATAAGAACCTTTAGTTCAATTGCTATCCAAAATAAAATCCTTAATCCAGTCGGTGCCCAGACTAAAAAGCTTTATTTTAGCAGTCAATTAAATAAAGCAGTTGTATGTTAATAAAATGTAGAACACTGGCAAAAACACTCGGAAAATAACACAAGAGAAATAAATCGCCAAGTTAATCACTGCACTGCCAAATCACAAAAGAGATCGAGTCCAGCCAAACTGCTGTTTATATTTTGCGCACGGCACCAAAGAACGGCATTCAAATTCGCATGACAACAATAATTGACATAACAGCTGCACTTTGAAATGAAACCGTATTTATAAAAAAAGAGAGAAGAAAACATTCTTTTTGTAGATTAATTCTATCCAATCAGGAATTTTTTGCTTATCCAAACAATTTTTTTTTTGTATTATTATAAAAGAAAATAGAGGTTTATGTCGACTTACCAAGTGCAGATGCGCAGTATAATCCCGTGTACCGTTGTTTCGGCTGGCTCACTTTTTTGCAGAGTTGATAGTTTAGACTTCTGGTGCATTTTCTGGTGAGGTTAACAAAAAAAATTATCATGTGAGGCTGTATTGTATTGCCCGTGTGAAGATAGCTGGCCTGTGTTACTGCGAAATTGTCACGAATACTTTAGACATGATACACATTTTTTTTTTGCTTTTGTTTTTCAGTATATACATGTGTTGGCATGCAAGCTTGCCGATTGAAGCGATATCAGAATTCTTCTGAATTCTGAACAGATATACTTAAATACCGCGACTTGAAACTACTCGCAGTTCAAGTTTTCGGCAGACTACCGCTTTTCTGACATTCACCATTTTTCACCTCACTAAGTAAAATTCTCATGTAATCATTTTTAGTAAAAATTCTGTTATCGCAACGTGGAAATGTGGGAAATTAGATTTGTATAAGTTTTATTACCAAGCGATAGGTTTGGGTTTTATAGCAATTTTGTACATGTCTAGATCTGGTAGCTTTGGTGACTATTTGGTTGTCATGTCACGTTTTAGAACCATGGCAATGTATGTAACTCGCGCACACACAAAAACACAGTTTATTCTTAGATACTGGAAAAACCTATTTTTTGGTTTTCTTAAAGATGCTCTTAAGTTTTCCGGTAATTGCTTGATTATATGTAATCACCATTCTCTTAACCTCATTCCTCTCACAATCGTTTTTCAAAGTAGTGGTGTTACGTATCCACTTCTTTTGGTTTATTTTTTGTATAGTTGTGTCAATTATTTCAGGGATACCGCCATTTATCGAAGCAGTGTCCTTGATGTATTTGAACTCGGTTTTGTAGTCAAAGTCAGTCATCGGAATATTCAGCATACGATGGATCATGGAACAAAAAGGAAGACTTTTTTTGTTCTACCTCATAAGTAAATTTAATAGATGGAAACAAACCATTGAGCTCCTGAAGAATGGACCTCACCTTCTCTCTCTTAACTACTACAAAAATGTCGTGAACATATTTAAACCGAATACATGGAAGCCAATCCTTTTTTTTGCACTATGTATCCAAGAAAAATACCAGAAGATAAAAATGGAGATAGTGCGCACCCCATAGCAGTACCATCAACTTACTTGTAAAATTTATTATGAAATAATTGTGGATCATGCATAACTTTTCATTATTGATATCCTGTGTATCCAACCATCTCCCTAAGATTTCAAAACTATCCGACAGAGGAACACTAGAGAAAAGTGCTACAACATCAGAGGAACACAAAAACTTAATCTTCTTGTAACGAAACATCTTTTGTTTTCTCTACCAGACTGACCGAGTTTTTTACTGAAATATTTATCGGAGGGGTCAAATTTCGAAACTCACCTACTAACCATTTAGGCAACTACTCCGACGGGGAATTAATATTCGATACAATGGACCTCATGCTGTTACCTGTCTTACTTGTTTTCGATTACCCATACAATCTGGGGTATTTCGGGTTAGAAACTAATAAGTTCATTCTTGTAGCCCAACCTAACTCCTCTTTATATTTATTAGGAGGTGTCCCTTACCAGGCTTGTTAATGGGTTCTTGACTACAACGTAATCACCTTCATTAATTAACTTTAACATTCTGTCATCATAATCAGTCTTATTCAATATCAAAACATTGTCGCTTTTATCCGCTTTCAAATATAACAATCCTTTGCAATTAAGTATTTTATTAAGATACGAGTGAAGTTAACATTAGGGGAATTACTTTCCTTGCAGGTGTTATTATTCATAATGGGAATGACACCTCTTCTAACAAATTTTTTCTCACTGTAAGGTGTCAATCTGATCCACTTGCTCTATGTTGAAGTTCCCATGCATGCTGATGATTTCGAATGATTGGTATGTTTCGGATTATTTCTTGCGTTGAATGAAGTTCGGCTGCCAAGAGCTTCTAGGGGCTGAAATCGTGTTTCTAGAAATTCCAGGAAATTCCTAATTGTTTCTAATTGTTTTCGTGCTTCTAGTGATTGCTGGCACAATCCATGTGTAATTTTATCTTGTTTTTTGGTCACCACATTTACTATCAAAGGATCCCTTTTTTCTGCCGACAATCCTAAATTTTTCAGGTCATACAGATTCATTGGCTATGTCGTGCAGGCTGTTAATAGTAGTAGCTGATTCAGTTTGAACTGTTGGTTGTGATATCAGCCGATTCAATATGGCCGTAATAAGTAACCGCTTATTGTTATATCAATTATTCAAGATGTTCTATGATCTCCGTAGTTCTCATTAGAAATTTGAAGGTGTTGAATTAACGCCCTTGCTTCTCCGCTCAAATTGATTTTATGGTAGAGTGTTGCTTATAGTTTGGGTGTGTATTAGCTGGACGTAAAAGTCATGCAACTGTGTCCACTGCAAATAGTTGCCATCAAATCTGAGTAGGAAAAGTTTTGGCAATTTAATCATGCCTTCTTTTGGCCTTGAGAATGCAGGCTGGTCGGCTGGGATATTTTCAAGAGTTAATGCTTGTTGTTGGAATGAAATGATCGTACCTTTCGTCCAGTCATCATGGTTGTAGAACAGATTTGGTTCGTAGCCCAGTGGATTGTCTTCTTTGAGTATATTAATTTTTAGTTTGAAATATTGGCTTGGATGCTGTTGATGCCTCCTTGACTCAATATCTTATATAAGATGTGTTGCGAGCTACATTAGCGCCTTTTGCTTTCGTATTAGCTTGAAGGCGTCCACATTCATAGTTTTCCCTTCAAATAGCTCCGAGATTAACGAAGGTTTGCGTCCGTTATCATTTTTTTAAACTGTCATCGCTCTCAATGTCGCTACTACCATCCTCATCATCTAGGTTACGACTGTTCTTATCAGCCTGCTTATTGTTGCTGTTGGATACAGCGCCTGCTGAACTTGTGGCCCCATGATTACCTGCTACAGTAGTAGCCGTAGACATGCTCTTCACTTGTGATTCAATTTCAATTTCCCGATAATAAACTGGTTAGTGCGAGAAACACCTGTTGTACCCTTTTGAAGTACATACTAGTTTCTGACGTAGTGTAAACTGGCAAGGCATTCCTGGGATGCAGTAAGTGTTTTTTGTAGTTTGATTGAATTACACGCCATTATCTATACCACAGTATATTCATACAGTGGCCCAGCTCTGTAAAAACTGTCAAGCTACTAGGGTGCTTCTATAAAGACTATACTTTCTCTTTCAACAGTTTTAGCTAACACACTAGTCAATTTCTAATAGAAAGGTCCCTATGTAAATCTAAAGTGCAAGAAAGGGAACTTACAGCATGCACAAACTTGTACTAGAGAAAGAGGGATAAAATGACAATCAAAACTATTTCTGCACGAAAAAAAATCTAAAAACAATTTGTTCCACTTCCCATGCCATTCGGCTTGGTAGAACTATCAAACGGTCACAAACGTCATTACAGCCATTTTGCCTATTACACTGTCCATGGAACGAACACCACTTTGCAATCAAAGTGCTGTTTGGTAATGGAACAATACATTTGCAGACTGGTGCTGAGATAAGTACTTACATAAAACTAATACTTCTCCCAACCATTGTCCAACTAGCTACTGTTCGTTCATTTACATCCGTATCATACTTAATAATTCCCTCTTATGGGAGAAATTTTGAGGTTTTTTTTTGTAATTAAAATTCTAAAATTCACTTTTAAGTAGTTTGTTTTAAGCTGGGCTACTGTATAAATATACTGTGTCTATACGATAATTGTATTCTCTTTGCGATGTAATCTTCACTTTTACGGTCTGGTGAATCCTTGCCACAATCTATTAGTAGTTTTTATAGTTTACTTCCAAAGTCATCCTGTTCTTCGAGCATCTGTTGGTCTTCAGCTATGGCTCAAATTCGGATCAAAATTCTTGACTTCAGGTTTTATTTAATCCTATATGATGTGCACCAATAATGGGCTGCTATTATCACTTTACCTTTGATGGTGATGTATATGGCCTTCCTCGCTATGGAAGTAGTGTTGTGCAATTCTCTATAATAGAGAATCATATCGGGGCTTCAAATTACATTGGCAGACGATGTTGTAGCGAAAAGAATGTGGCAACTGTCTAGTAAGCAAATTTAACTGTGAACTTTTGCAGTAATGATGAATGATACATATTGTACATACATACATTCGTTCATTTGTTTATTTTTGTGGAATTTTATTTCCATTCGATTTCT
This sequence comes from Dioctria linearis, assembly GCA_963930735.1. Lineage (NCBI taxonomy): Eukaryota > Metazoa > Arthropoda > Insecta > Diptera > Asilidae > Dioctria > Dioctria linearis. Next base: position 241,311,584 of record OZ005741.1, read on the forward strand.
AACTTATTATCGAGGCTGTATGATATGTGAGATAATCAATAATTATGATTGGACAGCTTTCATTCGATGGACTAAATTGTAACTAAAAATCATTGAACTTGGATAGTGGCTTAAAGCGTCTACATGCCTTGAACCTGTTGTTACGCCTATGTTCGAGAGTGTAATTGAAGTTCAGGTAAGGAGGCCCATCTAGCTATTTTTGGTGGGGTTTCCATTTTCCCCATAATAATCTTAAAAGCAACGTAGTCACAATCATCTTAAATTGGAAGCCCAGTATTTAAATTCGCATTTTTTTAAAATGAAAATATGAAAGGGGGTTGGCGTTGTCCTAATATTGTAATAGGTTGGTGTGATAATTTAACTGTAATAAATTACTGGATGGAAGTAGTTATCGTCTTAGCTTTTTTGAACAAGTATTGCTACGAAATCTATCTTCGACACGTCTGAATGTAACTCCGTTTTCGATTCATTGTTGTAAATCAAGAAGGTTGGTTAACGCGGCTTTAATGCACAAAATATTTTCTCTCCCAGGGGAAAATTTGAACTCAATTTTTTCCGTCAACAGATCAGTGAGTGGTCGTGCGTGCTGCGACTACCAGTATACACTCCCTAAAGTATCCTGAAAGGCCTAGAAAACTTCTTTATGCCTCTTCACATTCATTGTTTCAGGAAATCACTTCACTGCATTCAAATTTTTATGTTCGCGGTTTTTTTAGTGCATTCTGTGCTGTTGATTGTTGCTGTGACTTTATATTTATTATTAAAATGCCAAACAAAATCAGCAGAGAAGATCGACGACTCTGTGTATGTATAAAAGAGTTATCGAGTGTCATCTTGGATTTTTCAGTGTGCAAAACTTTAAAGCGTTTTTCTAAAACTTGTCATTTTTGAAGTTGGAGAACGCTGTAACTCAAAATCTATTGCACCGATTCTTTTGAAATTTTGTACACTATTTCTATACATTAGTCAGCAGGTAACAACGTCGGGTTTATAAGTTTTTTTTTATTATTTTGATTTTACAACAATAAATTTGTCGAGTTTTTAAGCGAAAATAACGTTTTTGATTTCCAAGTGCTACCAAAAATGAAAAAATTGATTATAAATAAAAAATGCTCGACGTTGTTATCTAGAGAAACATTTTTTGTTTCCAATGATCCAGTAACGAGTTATAGTGTTCACCGCAAAACAACTTTTTGCGAGGCGCAATAAAAATTTAGGAAAATATAGTTCAGATCTTGTACTATTATATGCAAATTAACTAAATAAACTAGCATTACCTGTATCGTCTACAAAAATTCTTGAAAATATAAACAAACGTAAATGTTGAAGTTAAGATGAAAATCGCACCAAACTAAGTACATTGCTGCGATAAATTGTTGTGTCGCACGAAACAAAGAAAGAGTAAGCATGTTCAAGGACAACCAGATTGCTGCAGCCAATCAGAGCCTTGTTGCATGAGATAAATCGCACTCGTAGTCATGCCCTTAAACTTGGTAACCTAAACACACAAAGGCTTAGTTTTATCTTTTTTATCAACGAGTACAACTGGACTTGGAAAGTCTGCATAGCTGGGTTGAATGATCCTTTCAGCAAGCATTGACTGATTTGCGTATCCACTTTTTCTTATCCAATGGAGCAAATCTTCATGGTTTAAGGCTAAAAGGGCCCTTATCCATTAATATGATTTCCCTTTTCGTGGTTCGTATTTAAGCCTCGGTTTGAAAAAGATTTTGCCAGCGCAAGTACGCGGAGGCTAATGCGCTGTAATAAAACACAAAGAAAATAATATTAATGGTTTCCAAGAAAACTCCCGAAGAATTTCAGCTCGCCTCTGTGGACGCTAATTCAGTCGGTGCTTGCATTTAACGTTGCCAGACAGCGTTGCCAGAAATTTTCGCAAAAAATATGCAAATTTCCGGAGAAAAATATGGTTTTTCGGAAAATATTATACAAAATTTGAGTTGAGAGATAAAAAATAATAGAAACTAACGGTATCAAAGGATCGAATAGGGTTTCAACTGCAGTCATTGTATATAGACGATTTTGAGTACAAAACGAATAAGATTTTTTAAATAAGATTTATTTATATTACATTTGGTAGACATATCTGTACAAAGTAATACAATGCGCATATGACAACTACAGAGGGAAATTGGAATTTGAATTTTCAGATTTATTTTTGACTGATAATTAAATAGAAAAAAAATTAACAAATTTCGTCACCTATATTAACAGGTTACTATTAAAAATTCCAAGTTTTAAAAAAAACTTAAATTTTTTCTCCCCTGTAATTTTAAAATTTGGCTCCAGAATTACTTACTAACGTAGTAAATTAAATAGGTACCTCATCAGCCTCTTCTATATTATTGTTTATTTCAAAAGAAAAGCAACATCTGTTTCTTACTTTTAAACTGTTTCTTATAAGCAAGATACTATTTAATAATTTCGTGTTTATTCTATTGCGAAATTTTGTTTTAATATTATTCATAGCGCTAAATTGCCTTTCGAGGCTTTCATATGGATTTTCATTATTCAAACCTCTAAAATTATTTACTACTATCCAAAATTCAATGGTATGAAGACTCGTTTCCCATTGCACTAGAGTTAAATTTGTTCATTGATTTTCTACTTTGGTGGAATATTGTATCATTTGAAGAGGATCCAGCGAAGGTTTTATGGATTTCAAGCTATTTTCGATTGAAAAATAATTAATTTTTCTTATACATATTTCTACGTTTTTTGAAATTCTATTTCTTATTTCAGTAACTAATTTGGTTAAGAATTTGATACAAGTTGTCCATAAAACCTTTTCTTTTTCCGTTGTTATATTATTTTCCTTTACAGATGTTTCAACAAAAGTTTCAAATTCATATTCTAAGTAAGGACAAGGCAACATAAATTCATTTAAGTCAATCTCTTAAAGATATCCGATAATCTTCCCATCAATTAAATTTTTTTTGTTAAGGATTTTAATAACAACAGATCTTCGAGGACCTTTGTTGGATCTGCATTTTTTGCCTGAAAAGCTTTATTCACTTTTTGTACTTCTTGCAAAATATTTTTTAGGAACAAACAATATGCATAATTAAAGTTATCCTGATATAAATCATATAGTAACTGAGAGGTATGACAGCCTTCAGATTACCTTTTAACTCTAGCCATTGGTTAACTATTCGCTGTATTGCGACTTCAATCGACATCCATCTAGTCGCACTTTGTCTTACGATCTTCAGGGGATCACAATCTTCATTTATTGCCTTGTAAATAATATTACAAAATATTTTTCTTGTACTTGACTTAGAAAACCTTCATTTATCGTAAATTTTATGTTTGGTGGCAAAGATGACTGCGCGAAGGAGGAAACTGCAAGCTGAAGAGGATGGCACACGAAAGGTATTAGAATAAGCGACTTATTTTACTCATTCAGCTTTTTATATACTCCGTTCTTTACTCCCACCGTGACGCATGCATTAACTGTCTCAAGGCCAGACATTTTTGCCACCGATAAGCCATATCCCTTAAAAACAGAATGTATTGCACTGAACAAATCATTCGAATTACATTCGGTGAGCTCAACTAATTTCAAAAATTGCACAACAATTCTTTTCTTTTACTCACTATAATATTTTATAACTATGCCTAAATACTTATTAATAGTAACTTCGGTAGATTCATCTATAATTAAACTGAACGAGCTGTTACCTAACTCTTCTTAAAGACTTTCCTGGAAATATGGCCCCCAGACATTTTTTATGAAGGACTTAGTACGGCCCAATGAAAAATTATTTAAATTGCACATTGTTTTTAAATTTCCTTTTTCACATTTGATAAGGTGATCTGCAGGATTAATAAAGGAATGGACAGCAATATACAATGCAATTCTGGTTTCCCACATCCTCGCTTGAAAGTTGCTATCGGTTTCGAAGCTTAAAGTTCTTCGATTTTTTATAGAACGGAGAAGAGTTTCAGCTTGCATATGTTTTTTACTTACCATATGAAGCTTTAAAACAGACTTTTTTGCTTGAAGCTCACATTTGCAATTAACTTTTCCGTATTTCCTTCCTGTTGACAACTGCGTAATGTTTTATATTGAATTATGCGAACAAATTTGCAAACCATTTGATTTTACTAATCCAATCTTATTTCGTTAATCGATCCGGTAAAAATTATCAATTGACAAACAGATTCTTTATTGCCCTTAATTCGTGAGCTCTCAATTCTTATTTTTCATGAAGGATATAGATAATGCTAAGGTATCTGGACTATAAGACCATATTTACTTTTGATGAAAGTGTTAACATATCAGTCGAACATTTTTGGAAATCTATTTTCAATTTAAAACGGAATGACGGCTGAAAGTTATTTCCGAAACTTGAAAAATGTGTGTCTCCACTTTTAACTCTTCCAAATTCGTCAGCAAATGTCGAGCGTATATTTTAATAATTAATAAAAGTGAAAGTCGCAATCGACTTCATACAGATTCTTTACAGGGATTTTTATTTACGCGAGATTATATGAATTTAAATTTAGATAAATATTTACTTAACAAATTTAAATCTACAGAAAAAAATTTATTGGTATTATATTTGGTGACATTATTTTTTGCCAATTTTATTCCTAAAAATATTAGTGAAGCAACTGTTAAGTTTAGTTTTTCATTATATATTTTGTTGTTATTCTCATTTGTTTTCGTTCTCTTAATAAAGTGAATAAGATAAAGGATGCATTGCATTTAATATGAATGACGATTTTTACTCCCATTTGACGACTTTTTTAACCCGCAACTGCCGATTTAAAATTATATTTTCTGGTGACCCTTGCACTTCATATCATGCAGTTATGGAAAAAAGAGTGAAAAAGGAAGAGGATGTAGAACTCATTCATTTAGTAAAATCGGATCCTCCCCTTTACAATGTAAAAACTACCATTAAAGCCAACATGTGGAAAATTATTGCAATAATCGAATTCGCTTGCGACGTGCTTGCGAATTGCAGGAGAAAAAAACGGAATACGATATCGAATCATATTGGTGACCCGACAGTGGTTCGCTAGTTTGACTTTCTTTCGAGGTTCTTGTATGTTTGGTAGTTCGTTTTGGATTCGATGTTTTCAGTGTGATTGGTACCGACCTCTCTTGCAAGGCGTTTTACAAATACCAAGTAAATACGATATCTAATAAATAAATAATAAATACTCACTGTAGTAAAACTTCACTTTGCACTTCACTCAATAAAATCCCAGCTTAAAATGCCTGCGAAGAACAATTTCATAAATAGAATATTTGCTTTACCGACTTCCTCAAGAATTGACATTAGCCGTATCGTAACTTCTATATATAGCAAACAAATCGAAGAGAATTCGAGCTATAAGCTCTCGGAAATTACGGATTGCTTGCAAACATCGTTTATGGTAAAAAAAATCGAAAAGATTTCGAACCACAAGCGGGTTCATCTATCTTGAATTCTCGGAAATTAGGGCATGATGCTAAACTTTGTTTAAGTTAAAAAAAAATCGAAGAGATTTCAAGCTAAGAGCCAATTCATCACAGTCAGTGAGAATTTTGTATCTTATTTTTAATTTCTATTCGGTTACAAATTTAAGGATACATTCTTATACCACTTTAGTATTAAGATCATATGCAATACATTAAAAATTAGATTTTAATAAATGTGGCATAGTTAAACTTAAATTTTCACATATTAGTAGTTCACATATTAGTAGTTTATTTGTAAATAAATTTTATAATTACTACTACTATTAAATTTAAGTCCAAAAAATATAAAATAAATACAAAGGTAGAAGCCAAAAAAGTGTCAATCCATAACAAATTATTATTTAGTAAAAATATAATAAACGGCAATAGAGAAGTATTGTAATCTTATGCTAGATAGTTGTTCAGTCCACATATATAATTCCGCGATGAGTCCTTGGTTTTTCCCCAACATATGCTTCCTAAAAAGTTAAAAAAGAAAACACAAAGAATTTTATCTTAAAATAATTTTAAAAAAGGCACTTATCTAATATAAGGGAACTTCCTCCCTTCAATCCAACGCCGTCCTAAAAGTTTCTCCATTATTTTTTCACCTGAAAATAAACAAAAAACTCTTATAAATTACTAGTAAATAGAATAATTAACCAAAAACTTACCATTTCATGACCAAATCCTACTTCCCTCGGATTATTTACATTGACATGTCAAAATGTCAACATATCACCATATGTTCTCGCCTTCGCCGCAGTCAGAGTTCAGTGCAGCGTTAAGTTTAACAAACCTTGAAAACGAACGTTGCCAAGGCAACCTAAAAGGCGACGAGCTGCAGCAGAATTATCCATTCCCAATTCAGAATTTGATCTAAAAACATCAGAATCTACTCTGATTTTCCAAATTATCCAAACTAAAGCTTGTTTCCTTCCCACACCTAAGTAGGAATTTACTCCTACTGCAGAAATTTAATTCTGCTAATTCCATCCCACACCTGAGTAGGAATTTACTTCTACTGCAGAAATTTAATTCTGCTTATTTTTTCATCTCACATCTAAGTAGGAATTTACTCCTACTGCAGAAATTTAATTTTGCTTATTTTTTCATCTCACATCTAAGTAGGAATTTACTCCTACTGCAGAAATTTAATTCTGCTTATTTTTTCATCTCCCACCTGAGTAGGAATTTACTCCTACTGCAGAAATTTACTTCTGCATTAATCTCTATCAGACATCTCAGCAGGAATTTACTTCTACTTATTTCATCTAAGCAGGAATCTACTCTTGCTGCAGAAATTTACTTCTGTCATAATAATTATTTTTGTATTGCTGCTACCGTGCTTATACGTGTAGCACAAAATTTCTACTGTATTAATAGTGGATTTTCTCTCTCTCTTTTCAGAAATAAGGGGAGCAAATCTTTCTGGCAGTATTGTTTTAAAACTAGTGAATTTATATTGAATTGGTAGCTTAAGATAGTATAAGTTTTTGAATTCTTAATAGTAAGTTAGGTTAATTATAAAAAGTTTATTTCATCTAAGCAGGAATCTACTCTTGCTGCAGAAATTTACTTCTGTCATTATAATTATTTTTGTATTGCTGCTACCGTGCTTATACGTGTAGCACAAAATTTCTACTGTATTAATAGTGGATTTTCTCTCTCTCTTTTCAGAAATAAGGGGAGCAAATCTTTCTGGCAGTATTGTTTTAAAACTAGTGAATTTATATTGAATTGGTAGCTTAAGATAGTATAAGTTTTTGAATTCTTAATAGTAAGTTAGGTTAATTATAAAAAGTTGAATTTGCGATAATAGTTTGTAAACAATATATCGAGTTAAAATTTTATATTTGAATTTATAAAGGTTGAGTTATCCTTCCACAACCAGCACCCCCCTTTAGCTTGAGCACAGATCTCACAATAGTATTAAAAATTGGCATGGAAGAAATAGTTCCATTACTGCTGGAAGTGCAAATTTGTACTCCAGTTTTTTTTACAGTGCGGTATTTAGCGCCAAATTAGTTAAAATTAATTAAAAGTAACGTGATGATGGACTGCAGAATATACCTTTTGAAGACGTATTGCATGCAAGTGTTATGGCCCAATATACGGAAGATTCTTCCAGCAGCCAAGGGCGCATTCTAGCGAAATAATCAGCAATTTCTAAACAATAACCTCGCATGGTATTGTTCTGCAACTGTCGGTTATTTTGCTGATTAGCCCAACAGCTGGCTGCGATGGGCGGTTAGTGAAACAATCGACGATTACGATAATAATTAACCTAGCATGGTAATTATTATGTAAGGCGATTGTATACTACTAAGCGACTCAGGTGCTGCGACCGGTAGAACAAACGGCTAGGTTGTTGTCGTTTGTTTACATCCGCGTTGCGAGTAAAAGTTTACTTCTGAATATTGGAGCATAAAAGACCAATGACTGGTCTGTCGAGTGCCTGTAATTTTCTATTCTTCCAGTGAGCAGTCGCGTTGCATAGTCGTATCAAGTTTCCGTTCGGTGCGGATTACATAGTAATTGTTAAGATAGGTCAAGTCTTAGTAAATAAAAATTTATAACGTGCACGAAATTCGAGCGTTGTTTTATTCGAAGAAAGTTTTATCGCGGTTAATTATTGGGTTTTATTGATTGATTGCTTTTGGGACACGACACAAGTAAGTACATTCCGATCAATGTGCTTGATAAACAATTTTGTTCTTTGGATCTCAGTATATAAATTGATTCTTCACAATTTACTTTTATTATTCTTTATTTAAGAGTTGCTGCTGAAAATTGGCCAGACAAAAGGAATAAAAACAATGCATTTTAATATTGTTGTCATAGCTATGTATTACATATTAAATTTTAGTATAATGACAGCATTGTTTTGTAATAGAAACAGGCTATTTAAAATAAATAAAATTACTTATTTTAAATTAGTTTAAAAATTAAAAGTTACTATCTCATATATGCCGAAATTCCGTAGTTTTTTAAAGTAGAATTATTTTAATTTGAGACCATAAAATAATGGTCCAAATTATTTTCAAAATCTTCAGCAAAGAATACTTACAGGTGCGGACACTACCAACAACACTGCTATGGTCACTGATTCGCCAGCAGTAATAAGCCTGTAATGGACCATTTCCAAGTCACCTCTTTTCTTTACCAAAGTAACTTAAATGTACCTCACTGTAGTGGAGAATAATCACTCATAATTTCATAACCCACTGTAATCTTCCCATTCCTATCCCTACTCCAAGAAATTACCAAAATTGTCTAGTAACTGCCGCTAGAAAAAGTATAATAGTATACACACATTCATTCGAGAGCTCAGTCGGTGGTTGGCTGCTGACAAGATATATTTCTGAGGACTTCTGTCATGTTGGGCACCGGTCCACTGGCTGTAGCAGCTCCTGTCCTATCCTCCGTACACCTTAGTGATGTATCTTTGTAGGTGTTTTCCGTCCCATATACTCTCGTGATGTATTTCTGAAAGTGTTTCCTTTCTTCTCATTCTCGTGATGTTTTTCTGTGAGTGACACCGTTTCCGTTCCGCACACTCCCGTGATGTATTTCTGTGAGTGTTTACTTTCTTATCCTCCGTACACCTTCGTGATATATTGGTGTAGGTGTTTTTCGTTCCGTACACTCTCGTGATGTATTCCTGAGAATGTTTCCTTTCCTGTCACTTTCGTAATGTATTTCTGTGAGTGATTGGTTTCCATTCCGCACACTCCTGTGATGTATTTCTGTGAGTGATTACTTTGTTATCCACCGTTCACCTTCGTGATGTATTTCTGTAGGTGTTTTCCGTTCCGAACACTCTGGTGATGTATTTCTGAGAGTGGTTACTTTCTTGTGACTCTCGTGATATATTTCTGTGTGTGAATTATTTCCGTTCCGCACACTCTCGTGATGTATTTCTGTGAGTGTTTCTATTCCCGTCGATAAGCTCTTTCCTCGAGATGCCCTCGTGATGTATTTCTGTGGGTATTTCTGTCCCGTTCTTTCCCATATAGTAGAACCGTAGAGAGTAATATCGTACTGGTCAGGAAATAGTTTCGTCTTGCACTCATTCATTAAAATTACCATTGTAATAAAACAAAGGCCAGATGCAGAGAATTTGTGAACAAGTATACTGTTCCTATAAATGTATATATTTATAAATATGATTAGAATAATTTGCATACAGTGAAATTTTATATTAGGGTAGATGTTAAGCAAGAATATATAATTGTTTATTTATTTATGTAAATGGGCCTTGTTATTTATTGACCCTGGCGTAACTCACGAGCAACCGGAACCCTTCACAAGGGCTCGCAAGGAAAACTCGTTACAAGCCATGCTACTGTCAAGAACGAGAATCTTCAGGAGCATATCGCTACCTACTTAAAATAAAGATTCGGAACAATCATTCGGAACGGCCTGTTCAACTGAGTCATCACATCATCTTAATATTTCACAAAATGTCTCCACGTGATTGCCTTTGCACACAGTTAAACGGAACTTAATTGAAATGAAATGAAATTAAATTAAATGAAACAAAGACAAGAGAAAAATTTATATTAATATATTTGGTCTACGACCAATACAATTATAACCTAGATTAAAATAAAAGTGGAATAAAGTGAAGACCCAAAGATCTGTATGGCAATACCACGAAGTGGTTGTCTGACTTAATTTATATTTGAAATTTACTATTTTTATAAAAACGCCGTGCACAAAATTTCAGCTCTCGAAAATAAACGCGCTCTCGAGTTAAAGTGAGGACACCCGGACAGAAGGGCAAAATAGCTTTTGATATTATACATTTCGCTCTACCATCATTATCTCTGGGCGTTACAAACGGAATGACAAACTTAGAATATCCAATAAGATTTCATTATAAAAAATGTAAAACTCGCAAGAAAACCAACGCAAATAAAGCTAACCTTGCGTCGGCGTCGGCGGGAATACTTCTGCAAGAGGTTCGAGAAAGAATAAAAAATATTAAGATTACTTTTAAAATAAATAACTGTCATACATAAATTTTACTAAAAAGCAGAACAAATATTTTTTACGTTCTCTGTAATATACGCAAGAAAAGTTTTATTGCAAAATATGAAATGCTAGAAGTCAGATTAAATCTTAAAAGTTTAGGCATCCATAACTATAATCACTATTGTCTAACTGCAAATCATGCCCAAACTTTTAAGATTTAATCTGCGTTCTAGCATTACATATTTTGTAATAAAACTATTCTTGTGTATATTACAGGGAAAGAAAAAAATAGTTCTGACCTTTTAGTGCAAATTTAGTGAAAATTTTTTATTTTAAAAGTTTTGTTAATATTTTTTATTTTCTACATTTTAGTCATTACATTTTCGCTAAAAACTCATATAGCGGTACATAATCTATCTGATTCTTGCATATTAATTCGCATTTTGTGCTCTACGGTGAGTAGTTTAGAAGATATTCGCACTTTAATGTAAGTATACTTGCATGTAAAAGAATTTGACATGAAAAAAATAGAAAAATTTATTTCACATCAAAACCCATTTTAACGATTAGAACATTGAAATTTTCCCATGAAATATGTAAAATATTATCCTAAAGCGTTTAAAAGAAAAATCAGCTCCCTCGCCATAACCTACACCACTCTCTATACAAATTAGAAACCACGAATTTTAAAGATATTTGGATGAGAAAAGTCTGCTATAAAGTTTCTTACAGAAGAAAAGAAAATATGCCATTTAATAGCACCTAGTGAGAGCTTTCATTTGATATCGCACACATACAAATGGGCCAACCCGATGGGGTGTAATTAACACCCCCCACCACAAAACCACCAAAAACGGAAATTTCCTAAATGAAAATTCCCCATGTAAATCTATCCCCGTTTACTACCCTAAAACTATTCCTAAAATTTCACTTACGTCACAAGCGGCTCTCTCAAGAAAAAAGCTATTTAGTCAGGGGTTTCTGAGTAAAGCGAAGCGCCAGCAAAAAATTACAGGCATCAAAGAGGAGCCTGTTATTAAGAATATTAAAAACAAAAATATGGAAAAATCATAAAAAGAAGAAGAAAAAGAAGAACGCGACAGAAGAATGTTAACTTAAGTATATAAATAGAAAAAAATAGTATAATAATATTGCTATATCATTAATTTATCACGGAGTCTTGAGAAAGTCTTGTATGGCAAAGCCAAGAAGGACTTGACCGATTGCTTCCATTTTCGAACTTATTTAATATTTTTTTTTTAAGCCAGTGTGCTAAATTTCAGCTCTCTAAGTACTCACGCTCTCGAGTTATGGTGAGGACAGACAGACTGACAGACGGACATGAAAAAATCAACATAACTTTAAATATTATTCATGGTTGTACAAACAGTTTTGCTCTACAAGCATTATTTCTATGCTTCACAAACAGAATGACAAACTAAGTATAGCCTATAGAATTCATCTAGGGTATAAAAAGGGCTAGTGGTTTCCAGAAGAAAAAAATACTACATACCTCTAAGTTTAGTGCTCCCATAGTGCGTTACTTTGGGTAATTCAAAAATTCATATTTCCAAAGTGATGCCCGGAACATCTGACTTCTAAAATGACGATACATTGTAAAATCCCCCTACCGGGGGAAACAAAAAAATACGGATGAGCTTTATTTCATATTCCATACAAACTCTGTAAGTGTCATCCGAATCGGAAATGGTTGGGTCGAAAAAAAGTCCAATTGAATCGTTTCGTGTGAAATGGTTGTATGGAGATATAAGGAAAGAACAGATGTCTACATAAATTCTTACCGACGGTGCGACCTCCAGGACAAAGTATAGAGGGCGGAATTTCTGAGCAAACGTCTGTATACGAGGTCAAGTTAAATAAAAGTTTTTAAATAAAAAAAAAGTTCACCCAAAAGTGTTTATTTATCTTCGTCAGAATCCAGCTCGTGCCTTTTCATGTTGAAGGCTTCTCTAGCATAATTCGGAATGCCGCATAATTAATGGAATCACTTTTTCATGCATAATGCTTAAAAAGAAAATTATAAAACATTCTGGAAGGCTTCGAAATATCTTATTAAATATTAAAAAAAAAAATCTTAATTTATGAGCAAAGCGGGCGAAATCAATAAATTCACTCTGGATATGTTACGTAGGTTCAGTGGTAAATTCACAATACCTACATCTGTCGCTGGATTAACACGTCGGTATTGCACGTAGCAATTTCGGTTCTTTTATTCATCACCGACCTTGTAAATGAAAATATATTGGCGATACCCTGGAATAAAAGCAAATATTAAAACATCCAATATCATTTCTTCGTAAGTATATGGGTATCAATCGATTTCTGGTTTTTTGCCTTGCATATAAAATATTTATCATATAACAACCAAAAGTAAACTACTATTAGGTACCCGAATTAGAAATTCTTTCTTATATGTATTTGTATAAAAAAATTTATGGACTGATTGCAATGTCCGGCGGTCTCCTTATTGATTGGTTGCCATTCTGCCTACCTTAATTTTGAGGGTAACTATTAATAAAGTAAACTAATATGAAATGGCGAATTGTGTCTCCCTTGGTAGGAAAAGATATGAAGTAGCATTTCGAGACAGAATTATAGACACCTACGTGGAGCAGAAAAGCATACAATTAAGAAAGACTAAGCCATTCATCAAACCATTTAATACAAAATTAATTTTAATTTAATTATTATTGAAGGACACCTAATTAATTAAGCAATTTCGAAAATTTCGGACTATCAGCTGCGGGATTTGCGAATTTCAGAATTCAAATATGAGAGTGGATGGAATAAAATTATTTTTGAATAAGTCGGAAAGGAATTTTTGTGGTATTTTGAGATCTTTTGTCGTACTACCTTCATAAAAACAAAATCCATAATCAATTGCTACCCGAAGTTGAGAAGTAGTTAATTAATTAAGACTTGAAAAAAATTAGATTACAGGAACTGGCCATTATTATTAAAATTAGGGGTGCGGTCGGAGATATGACTTCTGAGCACTGTGAACTAATAGAAAACTTAGCTTAATGCTTAACAAAATAGCTGGTGAAAATGAAATTGTGGAAGGACATAGAATCCGCGGGCAGAGGAAGATTCCCACTGCAAAGAAGGAAGGAAAGACAAACCGTTTATTTTTTTCGGAAAGAATAGAAAAAAAAAAAGGATTAAAAGAAAGATAGAAAAAAGATAATAACGGTAAAACAGAAATTTATAAAATAAAAAAAGAAAGACGGTAACAGGTCAAATAAAACAGGAAAAAAAGGAAAAAGGGAAAAATAGAATAAGGATAATAAAAAGTATAGGTAACAGAAAAAAATAAAAATAATAAAAAATTAAAGAGAAAAATAAGATGAAGAAAAGATATATTTCTAATTTGAGAAGCATAAGTGCATTTCAATATAGAATAAGCATACTGAGGTTTCCCGAGCAAGTAGTTATAGTTTAACGCAACAAGATGAAGGCGATCGTGGTGATACTGCTGGTAGCAAGATCAGCAATATGCGTGGAACAGAGCCGCTACAGTATTCAGGAGATAAAAGAATCTGGAGTGCTTTTAAAATACCTCTGAAAGGCGCACTTTTACACCCGGCATTGGACCATACTGTCTACCCTATAGATGACAGATGTAGGAGACGATTAATGGTTCGCCGTTATAGCTGCAGTAGGCTTACGGCAGATCTTTGCACCGATATTATATACATCGGCGTGAAAACCATATGTACGATAGCAGTAAAAAAAATCGACGCTTGGATCAGGCAAATTAAACAGCAAGATGATGACCTATCACATCGCACCCACGCTGGAGCTTCACCAAGAAGAAGACGATCTTTTTTCGATGGAATAGGAGCCATATCCAAAACACTTTTTGGAAGGACGGATCATAAGGATTCCGAAAAGATCTACGCTGCACTGGTGGATCTCAATGAGAAAGGGAATCGCACCTTTAAAGTTCTGGAAGACAAGATTTCCCTGGTTAAGTCTTCACGGGTCCAGGCAGAAGCGCAGCGATAAGAAATTTGGAGTAGAATCTCTGGTCTTATCACCGCACTAAAATCTACGGATGGAGAGCTAGCAGTATTGCAGCGCAGAGTAGGTCTAAATTAGATTCTATCATCAATGACCCTGCAGTTGCACGAGAAAAGCGATATGATGAAGACTGTGTATAAAATATTTTGGTCTCACTAAGCGTGGGAGCGTGGAGAAGCTACACGCTCTTATAAACCACTGTCGGGAATTGAGCGAACTTATGAGGAATGCGAACAAAGAACTGGATTTAAACGAAGAATTTCACGACTTCCGTCTACTGACGCAGCTTGCTAAGGTGGAGGCCATCCAGATCGATCGGAATATCATGGTTAGGGTGCACATTCCCCAACCGCAGAGAACTTCGTCGATATTCACAAGATCTACACCATCCCCGAGGCAGAAGATGAGGCCGGCTACCATGTATATGATTTAGGCGCAGAGTTTATTTCGACCAATAATCATGAGAGGCAGCTGACCATCAGTATCAGAAACGTCAGCAGCTGATCACCATGGCGGATTACACCCATTTACGCCAATTTCGCAGACTCAATGTCAATCCAATGGAAAAAGTCATCCCGAAGTGGACTCATATGGTAACCAAAAATCACTGGCTGTTTGTGATGGCTGAAAAAACAAAACTGGAGGTCAACTGCCGCAATTCGCCGACCAAAATTGGAGAGCTCTCATCAATATTAGACGCTGTCTTCTGCAGATTGGAGATGTACCTATAGCACCTGAAGACGACGCTCACAGAAGTGTAACTCTTTTTCAGCCCGCTACTTCAGAACTACCCAAATGGGAATACATTGTGACACCAACAGGTCCAAGGAATCCCGAGCATCAAACGGCAGAAATACAACTTCTAGCGGCAGGTAATTTCAATCAGGCCTGGAAGGAGCATACCGAGAAGGTGGCCAAGGTTCAGCCCACCATAAGAAGCGAGTAAATTCACAGGCAGCAGACGCACTCCCTCCTCCGATCATATCTATTTAGCAGTCACGTCTTTTACCGGACTAGTAAGCATCGTCTGCTTGACCTTGGTAGCAGGAATTATGTTCCATTTAAACGCTGGGAACGTCAGCAGGGACGAGCAAGTACTGGCAGATTATCGATACTATCTAATATCCCGTCATCCATCAAACATCTCCGATCGCAAGCGACATAGCCGGACAATAAAGTAATTGACAATATAGAGTTAGTCGTGCCAACAGCAGCAAATTTGCCCGCCCGAAAACCTACCTACAGTCGTGGGAAAACATCTCGTCCGTTTAGAATAGCGATATTATTTTAATTCTCTTAATTTTGGAAAAAAATTGTAAGTAGGTATAATAAAAAAATTCTAATGAAAATAAATAGTTTAAATAATCTGATTAAGTAAAACAAATGTATGTAGTTAACGAAATCCAGAACTAAATTTTGCATAATCCTATGTAGAAAAAAGTGTAAAGTTCTTGTTGTTGTTATTATGGTGGAATTATTTGTTAGGAATATCAAAATTAGAGCTAAGGAAATAATAAAATTGTAAGTGTACAGAGAAATTTTTTGAATAATAAATTAGATCAAGAAAGATATATATGTTGTTAACTGGATCAAAAGAAGTAGATATTAATAAGGTGAAATTCAGAAGATGATAAAT
Source organism: Dioctria linearis (assembly GCA_963930735.1). Lineage (NCBI taxonomy): Eukaryota > Metazoa > Arthropoda > Insecta > Diptera > Asilidae > Dioctria > Dioctria linearis. Next base: position 241,327,717 of record OZ005741.1, read on the forward strand.
AAAAAAAAGTATATATGACTACGATAAAAGATAAAATTTTATGATATGGAATATCGTTCTTTAGTTTTTTTGTAAATTAGTTAAGTTAGGTATTGTGACCTAATTGAGCACCCGGATCCAGGGGGAGGAAAGTCGTGATCCAACATTCGGTTGGTGGAATTATCACTACTCGAGATAGCAGCAGGTGTACGTAAAAGTAAACGATTTCCAATAACTAAGCATTTCACTGCACACAGTGAATAGCTTGGCGATTGCAAAATGTTTTCTTGAAAACTGTCGTAAGTAATCCACTTCGGATAGTAGAGTACTCATCTGGGTTTTTTTTTTCTGCTAAAAAAATCCGTCTTCAATTAAGTAATTCTTTTGAAAAGAAATTAATAAAGTATTTCGAGATTGAGTAATTGAAACAGCAATCCAAAAGAACACGAAATAAAATCATGCACGACAGCTGATTGTCTTTTTTAGCAATAAATTCATTGTCAATTACACCTTTATGCAGATGATGCTCAGCTGTACCTGTCCAGACCGGTTGGATTGGTTGAGGATGCAGTATGTTGCCTGAATATGGATGTGGAAGCTTTAAATCAGTGGTCGGTGGATAATAAACTTCTGCTAAATCCCGATAAAACAAAGCGCATAGTGATTTACAAAACACTCTGTAACACTCAATGGTGCTGATATATGCTTTGTGAATTCAGCTCGAAACTTAGGACATATATTCAATAGAACGCTATCGTGGAGTGATCATGTTGATAGTACATTACGAAAGTTATATGGTGGTCTTCGTGCACTATGGACATCTAGTGCCTGTATGCCACTATCCACACGTTTAATGCTTGCCCGATCAACGCATATTCCGTTAATTATATATGGATGTGAAGTGTTTAGCGAACTCGATTCGCAAACATCACATAAGCTTTATATTGCTTTCAATTCAATTGTAAGATATGTCTACAGCATCCGCAGATATGACAACATCTCACGGTTTGTTTCCTCCATCTTTGGTTGCAGCTTTGTGGTTTATTTAAAATTTCATTTAATTTTGTTCTTGGCTAATATTATTAAATACCGTGTACCTAAATATTTGCATGGATGCTTGCATTATTGCAGATCCAATAGAACAATTGCACTTATTATACCGCGATCCACCTCACTAACTTCCAAGTGCCAATTCTTCGTCTTCATCATTAGACATTGGAATAGTCTTCCAATTGCTCTAAGAAATTCTTTGGAAGCTCGCACACTCAACAGTTTTAAATATTCATGAAATTCTTATTTACTTATACAGCTAATACTACTATTTCTTTTTTTCTTTACTTTCCTTATCTTATTAGTTTTCACTTACATATATCTTATTTTAATTATTTTTTTTTTTCTTTATTCAATTGGATTATTACATATTTGCTCTGAATTGCTCGGTTAATATAATTTCTAAGCTTTTTAGTTTTAGTGTTGTTTTTTTTGTAGTTTTTAGTTTGTTAAATTTTGTTTATTTAATGTTGAAATTATAATTTGAAGCTTATACTAAGTTAAAGACCTAGCATCTTACTTCTACAATTGCTAACAATAAATGAATATATATCTATCAAAGGCAGCCACCTGTAGTTCAAAACATTAAACTTAGTTGTCAAAATTTAAGCCGTGTAAAATGTCCCTGCTCAATTGCTGCTAAACATTTATCCGGAAAATGAACACAATACCAGGCTATATCTGCTAATATCTCGGCATGGACCAAAAAGCCATTGTTTTCTTTATCTATTAAATTTATCATAATTTCACAATCAATAAAACCCATTTATTAGGGTTTCGTACCCAAGGGGTCCTATTACTATGCGTCCGCTATTCGTCCATCTGTCTGTCAATGGGCTGTATCTCATGAATCGTAATAGGTAGACAGTTGAAATTTTCACAAAATGTGTATTTCTATTTCCGCTATAAGTAATAAAAATAAAATTAAATGAAAAATTAGAGGGGGCCCTCATACAAGAAACGTGATTTTTTTGGCGTTTTTTGCTCGACCTTAACAATCGCTGTATATCTTGAACCGTAATAAGTTAACACATGAAATTTTCAAAGAGTGAGTAATACTATAGCTGCTGTAATAGCAAATAATGAAAATAAAATAAAGTTAAAAATAAAACGGGGTCTCAATACAATAAACTTTTGTTTTTGTTCGATCTTAATAATGGCTGTATCCTTTGAACCGTAATAATCCTACATAATGTTAAATCTTGTACGATGGTACGGAACTTGGCCGGTTTTTTCCCACGCAGTTTGTGCGTGTGTATTTTAAAAATTAACCTAAGACCATACAAATTTATAATTGGTAATTGGCGATTACTTTACAAAATAGCCTTCCTACCGGTCTGATATACCATACATTTTCCTTACTAAAAAACTTAATGCAATTTCGATGAAATTATTACATCAATAAATACTTTATTATATTTAAAACATTTCTGATGTGAGAAACAATATCTTTCGCGTCCACATTTTCCTAAAATTTTCAACTTTTTTTTATATACGAAATCCAAAAATATCCAAATATATTTTGGTTATATAGTCGATCAGTGTTAGTAGCTGGGGTGCTACTTACCAAGATGTGTGAATTGTACCTACCCATGCCACTAAATTACTTTCAATTTTGTAATTTTGTATGCTTAACCAACTATTAAAAGTAAATGTACTTTTTCTCACATAATATAAAAGATAGTCATCCTGGTGTGAAAAAATTTAAAAAAATTACAATTAGTTCCGGGAAAATTTGTTATGCCTTTTTTGTAGGGATGAAAAATTAGAGTTCTTACGGCCGTTCTGTGGAATACGTTTTTATTGTACTGAAAAGTTCTATAGAATATAAGATCCTATGAAGTAAGTTATAACCATTTTTACTTCCGACAAACCGTTTTAGAAGTAGATGCGAACAATTAGTTCAAGAATCCAGCGTGCATATATATATATATTTGAAATTATATGCGGGTATTCATCCTGGGGTATCATAAGAATTGGTTTTAAATCAATTCTGGCTTTTTTCCTAATTTATTGAACTTGTCGAACTTAACTTAATTTTTTTTTTAAAGCCAATATGCAAAGCTGCAGCTTTCTATGTATGTTATCGTAGGGACAGACGGACAGACTGACATTTTACATTTTAGGGTTGTACTGTGTTGATAAGAAAGAGGTTTTTTTCGTCTTGGATATTGGAGAATGGGGTTGATTTAGCCAGATAAAAGCCTTCAGTCCTTCTAATAAGGTAAGTTGATAAATATCAGCGCCAATCAAAAAGTCTATATTCGGTACACAAAAACTTAAGTCGGCCAATGTAATTCCTTGTAAATAGAGTAATTTTCCCATTAGAACTGCCATCGATGGGGTAGTGGATCTATTAATTTCTCCAAAATAATAGGATTTATCACTACAATTTTTCAGAATTAATTTCCCCACAATTTTTTAGCTAGTCCTATCAGGTTTAATTAATCCATTAACCATAGCCACAGTTATTATTGTTAAAATATGAACCCAACGAATCATATAGTACGTACCAAACGTAACTTGAGACTCTGACTCAGTTAGCGTACTACTTCTCGATTTCCTTCAATGAAATGTGTAAATACATTTGAGATCAACGGCTTCTTACTTTCATTATTACTATGGGGTCAGGTTCCGAAATTTGATGTCTTGTTCATTGTAATCGCCTCCTGTGAATGAGAAAATGTAATAGGATATGATGTTTTTTTTTATATTCACCAGATTCTCTCAAAGAAATCATAAACGAAATGCATGAGGAACAACGCAAATCATATAAATATCATGTGAGAGAAACTAACTATGTACCAGAATATCTGTTAAATTCCAATTTAGGGCTTAATGGTAAAATGTGGGAGGTATCGGTTTTTTGAATGAAAAGACAAGACAGTTTTGAGATTTTAAAATAATTCAACGTATTTTTGTCACAGCAGCTTAAGCTATACAATTGTATTTCAATTAATATACTCGTTACTCAAATACAATTCAACAGTTATTGGTCCCTCTCTTACGGGTCAATACGGTAATGACATAGTATCAGTACGACATTTATCCCGTTGATGTCGTATCGCGTGAAGCTATCTCACGGTCATACATGCTACAGACTAAATCAGCAGGAATTTTGTTGATTTCATGACAAAAATCCACCATTCTTCTCGGTAAGAGCTGCTTATCGGCTAACAAAACATGTCGCAACGCTCTATGTACTTTTTGCATCTACACCGCGCAGTGCAGGCACGTGTGGGTACTGATTAAAATACATGGTGACGGCAGTGGCTCGGCATGCTGCACGCTTACCGAGTCAATGTCGTACCGACCCGTCAGGGAGGTTCCTCACTTTTGTGACCGATTTTGCAACCTTGGCTTAAGCCATAGCTATGGCTTAAACTTTTCTACTAGTTAACAGTAACGGCTTAGCCCTTAAGTAGGCGCTCTAGCAAAATCGCATAAGTGGGTGGCTGGAGTCGAAGTGACTCCAATTTCTTTCCAGAAATTTAAGTAAACCATAAAGTGTTCCAAAACAAAAACAGTGCAGTTCGATAACTAAATCTTATTACTTTAACATAAACTGAAAAACAAATAACTTCTCTTTAAGTTGAGATAAAAATAAAATAACAATTAGCTTATATTACAAACTGAGCAACTCAGTGCTTATAGAAAAGTAAACAAATAAGAACCACTATTCGGAGTAGAGTAGCAATATTACTACACTATTCGCTCAAAACTACAATTTCAACATACGTTTTATTTATTTTTACTAGAGCTCATCCGAAAATATTATAAAATGTCGAAATCTCGAAAGATATACCTCACAAAACTTACATAATTAAAAAAAATACGCAAGTGGCGAATTGGCGGAGTATATTTATACAGTAGCCCAGCTTAGAACAAACTACTGAAAAGTGAATTTTAGAATTTTAATTATGTACTAAAAAAAACATCAAAATTTCTCGCATAAGAGGGATCTATTAAGATTGATTCGAATGTAAATGAACGAACAGTAGCTAGTTGCACAATGGTTGGGAGAAGTATTAGTTTTATGTAAGTACACATATCAGCACCAGTCTGCAAATGTAGGTACAGGTGACATGTATGTGTTGGTACAAAACGAAATTGGTATGTGTATGTAATTAAATGTCAAAAATTATTTTTTTAATTATTAATTTAACAATTACAGATAGATCTTTCCGAAAATATGAAATTCATTCGATGGACCCACCTTTTGCCTTAATAACTAGTTTTAATTTTTCTCAAAAGCAGTATAAGCGGCAAGCACAATCTCCACAAGTATTGCGTCCCATATTTTTGACATAACGCTTTTAAATTCCGTCAAATTTCGATATGTGTAATTGTTTCGCTGTTGCTGAATATATTCTCAAATAATAAAATCCAGGGGGTTTAAGTCCAGTGTACTCGGTGGCAATTCGTCTTTTGGTATAAGATCAGTTTAATTATGCTCACATCATGATTGTACAATTTTGGCTGTATACGAAGGGCACGATCATATTGAAAGCAACCCAGAAAATATTACGATTGGCCTACGAATTGCTTTCTTATAATTTCTTATTGCCACAACGAGCATTTTTATTGCCGGCAATAATGCATTTTTATCGCATACGTTTAACATGACGAAGGTAAATGTTACATCGCATATGAATCGTGTAAGTAATTCATTTGATGATCGCCATGGCGATAAATATCCTTTTCTTCTTTCGTTTCGTTTTTCTAGACGACCACACTTGACGAAAGAACAACTGTAAATGAGGCAATTTCCACAGGTAGAGTACTGAAATATTGTCGATAACGGATGTCTCACTCTCATCACTTCTTGTACCAGCGATCTAGGCAATAAAAGTGCAATAACATGGCAATAAGAAAGAGATTCGTAGGCCAATCGTAATGTTTGCGGGAATATAATTGACTTTAGCTCTCGAGCTATTGCCAAAACATCACCATGGTAATAAAAGGGCAACACATTTTTCATTGCCATTTTTATCGCCACAATGTTTGCTGGGAATAGTAGTCATTGTCATAAATATCTTCAAGTGAGGGAAGTACATTTTTCTCTAATACTTCTTCGAGGTAGTAACTAGCATTTATTTTAATACCTTTTTCAATAAATACCAATAGAAGGGTACCTTTTCGCGATATTATACTTCAGACCATTACACGATGAGGCATTTTAATACCTGGGTAAGTGCCTTTGCTATTTCGAATATCCTCTAAAGGCACATCCCACAAACGATTATTTTGCGAATTGTGCATATTCTCCAAAATAAAAAGTTTATCATCCGCAAAAATTATATCGTCACCAGCGTGCCACGATAATAGCACTTTACTTCTTTCTAATCTTGTTAATTTCATTGCATACGTAAACCACGCAACTGATAATTAATTCCTTACTCAGGATTTGCTCTACAGCAATCTTATATGCATACCGCCAAGGAATGGTTTAGTCCTCACACGGTACATATGAAATTTGCATAGGGGAAAACTTGTACCAGGACATTCATGTCACACTGTATTGTTCCATTACCAAACCGAAGTTTGATTGCAAAGTGGTGTTCGTTTCATGGATAGAGTAACAGGCAAAATGGCTGTAATAATGTTTGTGACGGTTTGATAGCTCTACCAAGCCGAATGGCATGGGAAGTGAAACAAATTCTTTTTAGCTGTTTTTTTTTCTTGCAGAAATAGTTTTGATTGTCACTTTGTCCCTCTTCCTCTGGTACAAGTTGGGGCATGCTGTAAGTTCTGTTTCTTCCACTTTAGATTTACATAGGAACCTTTGTATTAGAAATTGACTAGTGTGTTAGGTAAAACTGTTGAAAGAGAAAGTATAGTCTCTTTATAGAAGCATCCTACTCGCTTGACAGTTTTGACAGAGCTGGGCTACTGTACGAACGACGATTTGCAAAATATTGTGCTAAGATCAAGCTACTGGAAGATGCAAGGTCGAGAGAGAATGCGTTCTACAATACTTTTGCAGTTAAAATTGCTCTGACCCCATGCGCCCACTTAAGGGTTAAATTTCATGATTGGCTTAAGACAACTTAAGGTATGCATCTGCGGCGGGGGGGGGGGCCTTAAGCGTCACTTATCTCCTTACTGGTTGTTGGCACTACACAATTTGTCAATTGTTGTCATCTGCCAAGAATAGTTTGTTTTTAATTCCAACATTTTATAAAGAAAGTGACATAAAATGGAATATTTATCTGATGCAGAAGACATGAGTGACTTCGAGCAGGAAAATAATGATGTAGGCATTGTGTATAAAATATGTTTACGTAAATGTAACCAAAAAACCAAAATGCCGCTATATGTGTGTACTTTGGTACTTTTGTTTATCCTGTTAATATCAAACGCATAAACGTAGTAAGATACAGGAAAAATAAAAATTGCCCAAATAAGTTGGATTTTTATATTTTTCTGATTACCAATTGATACAAATATTTATTTTTTCCATCAGTTTCCCCCCAAACAAAATTCCTACTAAATTTGTTCAATGAGAACATGTGTGTTAGGTATGTATATTTGTAATTACACGAATATCTAATAGATTTCGCCTTGTATCATACTTCCACTTTAATAATGTTTAAAAGCTCTTCGACGACAAAATGGTAAATTAAAAAAAGCTCTTCTTCTTTTTGCTAAGGAAATTTTCCTTTAAAAAATTCGCCACTACCGCAGTGCTGACAACTTAAAATTTTTTTATCTGCGGTTTAACTAAGTCTCAGCTTATAGAGTACTGTAAAACAGAGTAGGCTGATGCTGGTGGCGTAAGCCACACCCGTGGCTTAGAAGTGCTCTGGCTAAAGCCTGGACTGTGAAACCCGCCATTATTGATTCTAATATGGAACTAAATTCACTCAAAATTCATTCAATTATTTACTACTCAATTCAAATGTAATTCAATTTTCCACTTCTAATTCTATGTTTGCTGGCGTCCACTGGCGTTTGTATTACGTACCTGTAAATTAAACAGGATGGAATGATTAATAATAACATATTGACAGAATGAGCGTAAATGGTTTCCTTATATGGGAAATAATTGAGTTGGGTTCAATACTCTCAGTATAGCATGCTGATAATTTTATGAAACCTATAGGGTATACTAAGTTTCTCATTCCGTTTGTAACGCACAGAAATAATGATGGCAGAGTAAAATGGATTGGACACCCCCGCATAAAATTAAAAGTTATTTTGATTTTTGCATCCGTCCGTCCGTGCGCACGATAATTAGAGAACGCATTCACTTAGATAGCTGAAATTTTGTACACGGACATTAAAAAAACAGTAAAATTAAATTCGAAAATGAGACGAAGAGGGCAGCTCCTTCTTGGGGTTGCCATACAAAAATTTCATTTTCCACTATATATTTGGACACTGGCTGAGAACACGTCGACATAGAAAGCTGAAATTTGGTACATTGTGTTTTCATAGTAATAGCAAATGAAATTTAAAAAATGGACTAAATCGGGCAACCCCTTCTTGGTGTTGCCATATTAAAATTTTGGTTTTTTACATATTCTTTGAAAACGATCAGTCCTAGACATTCTTATTGTACTAAAAGCTTCTTCAGAATAACAAATCCTATAAAATTGGTTACAATCATTTTTTGTCCGACGAACCATTCTAGAAATATATGCTAGAAACCAATGCAAAAAATCAAAATTGCTCAAATGGGTGACCATACGAAATTTCATACGGGCATTCATCTAGGGTATCATAAGAATCGGTCTTAGACCAATTCTAGCTTTTTCACTTGTTCGATTCTGATTCTAATTAACTGTGTTTAATTTTCGCATGTCGGGCTGTCCGTCCGTCCGCCTGTGCGCATGATAACTCGAGAACACGTGCACTTAGAGAGCTGAAATTTTGCACAAGTACTTTAAAAAGAAAAGTAAAATTAAATTCGAAAAGGAGACAAATCAGGGAACTCCTTCACAGGGTTGCCATACAAAAATATCGTCTTTCACTATACATTTGGACACTGCCTGAGAACGAGTTAACGTAGAGAGCTGAAATTTTGTACAAGGCGTTTTCATAAAAATAGTAAATATAATTTCAAAAATGGGCTAAGTCGGTAACACCTTCTTGGTTTTGCCATATAAAAATTTAGGATTTTTACGAATACTGTGAAAACGAGCTGTCCTAGACATTTCTATTGTTCTGAAAAGTACTTCAGAATATGAAATTCTATGAAATTGCTTATAATCATTTTTACTGTACGACGAACCGTTCTAGAAATAAATACAAAAAACCATTTCACAAATCAAACTTCCACATATGGGCAGTCATCCAGGGTATCATAAGAATTGGTCTTAGACCAATTCTAGCATTTTACTTGTTAGTTTGTAAGTTTCTTTTAATTTACAGGTGTTCCACAACGGAAAGTTCTCGCTCCTCTAGGAATGGCGACATTTATATATTTTCACAAAAATAAATGTGTGTAAGCCGACGTGTTTAATTTATACCCGCATTCTTACTTTTTCGTTTAGATATTCATAATGTACTCGTCGAGACCTTTCCAAAAAGTACCCCCTTATTCGGTTCGGAATTAAAATAAAAAACGTAAAATTTTTACAGGCTCACCCCTAGGAAACGGAGCGTGTTGCCGTCCTCAGTTAATATACGGAAGCACATCTGGGCTGCTAGAACTTTCAGCCAGAGAATGTGCTAATTTCTAATTTACTCCCATAGCTTCTGTTCTGTAGTAAAATTGGCAGGAGGTTTGCCGCTGATTCTGTTTGGTATTGCTGTTGCTAGTTGTTTAGTTGACATATATGTTGGTGTTGCTGATTTGTTGATGTTGCCCTTTTGACTGGCGTTTCTCCGGGAAATGCCTTGCTCGCCAGTCTTTTTGATCCAGTTCGAGGTTTACATGGTATTGTTGGAATTCGTCTGGTTGCTTCACCAGCTAACTTCACTTGGCTGCGGCTGGAAGAGCTTCAAATGGCGGCATGAAAGCCTTCGAACGTCTAGGCATCTGCGTGGCTCTGAATTTATGGTTCAGAGTTGGTGTTTCCACTTCAGGGATGTCATCGATCAGTTTTCAAATTTGGGAAAGGATCCCTGATTTTAAAAAAATAAATAAATGATTAATAATAGAAAACTACAAAAAGTTGTGTTCCGCCAATAATAAAAAAAAAATGAAAAATAAATTGCAGATCAAATTTTGGGAGTGATGTCATGCCGCCTTGGTGTCTATGTCACTTTGATTTTGACAGATTTGATCAGCATTAAGGTTGGTCTTATTTTGACTACATTATCGATGATTTGCAGCAATGAGGTTGGACATTGTGGTGAAAGCTTCGCTTGCTTTAAGTGCTTTGGTTAGAGGTAATTTATATAATTTTCTAATAGGCCGACAATATTCTGGCTGCGCCGTTTTATCTGTCGCTATCTGACTTTATTGTCGGTTCACATATGGACTTTGATAATTTTTCCTAGCAGCCATTTTATAGCTTGACAGATTTTATTCTGGATTAAAATCAATTGATTTGGTTTTAAATTTTTTGTTGCTGCATGTTTTGGTTTGAAGTACCATGTGATAACTTGCTAACATTGGGACAGTAGAACTGTGCTGTGGAAACTCTCTTAAATTTATTATTATTTTTTTTAAGTAATGTTTGCTTACTCTAGACAATAGAACTATTTTGTCGAAACTTTTTAACAATTTGATAATTGAGTTGACAGTTAGTTATTTTGTTGCGCTGACATAGTTAGTGACGAAATCGGGATATAGATGGCAGCAACTTATGAATTGCTTCAATGTTGCGTTGAATGCTGCGATTGTGAGTTCTGTCACAATTTTAATTTGTGTAGCCCATGTGGCCATATATATAAATATGCCTTAATAATTTTGGCATTTCCTATCGATTCAGCCGGCATAGCTTACTCTGGTATGTTCGAATTCAATATATGGCGTTGTTCTTGAAGTAGGTAAGTTTCCCATGATATGATTTGTCAATTTTGACTTGGTTCGAAAATATGATATGCAATGATGAATTTGAAGCCTGATTGCATATCTGACTTTTATTAGGAGTACAGGCAGCTTGGTAGTAGAGCCTTCTTTCATCACTGCATGGTTTGAGGAATAGTCACACCGAATCCGTTCTGTTTTTGTTTCGATTCGTTCCTTTTTTGATTCGACTTCGCCAAATATTTATCAGGTTTCCTCCTTATTGGAACTTAAATAATGTTTGTTTTATACTGTGCATATATATTTTTGTGTGTTTTTCAAAACGTCCTTCTACCAAACTTTTGATCTGTCTTTTGCTTTGAAGGATAATTTTATTCGTTATACGCCATTGCTTAGGCATTGGTGTGAGTTTTCGAATATTTTTTCACATGATTTTGGATTGGGATACATGATTTTCCTTCATATTCGTTGGTTTAATTTCTTGTTGCCGTTTATTTCATGTATTTGTACAGTGAGTGTAGTGAAATGATTGAGTTCGTCCCTATTTTTAGTTTTGCTCATTAAAATCCGCCCCAACTGGGTATGTTGTGTCGTGGTTTCTCCTGGTGCACTTCTGATGATATCGCTTTCTATTATGTATTTTGGCATAAATGTCAGCCCCTAATAGTATGTTGATCGAGCCAGGGGTGTAAAATCTTGATTCTGGAAGGAGGAGATGCTGAAAGTAAAGTAATTTTTACCGTTTATCGTGTCTACAGGAAGGTAGGTCGTAATTTTTCTTAATATAAAAGCGTCCATTTTTGTTCAGGATTTACAGATGCTGTTTGTATTTGACCCAACTCAGTTAGCTTGATGTTTGTGGGTTTTTGTGTTAGCTTTATGCATTTGCTTGCCGCTTTCATAATAAAGGAAACTTGAGAGCCTGAATCTATCAACACTCTCCTCTCATTATATGTTTTTGTCCATGCGCGAGTTGCATGTGAACTAATGCAGCTGACAGTAATGTATTATTGACGTTTGCCGAAAAAACTGATGTTGTGGTTGGCTCATTACTGCCATTGGGCTTATCAAGCGTCAATTTTGCTTGCCTTGATTTTGTTCAGCACTTGTTGATTTAATGCAAATGTATCAATTATTCATGAATGTGTATAGGTGTGCAGGTTTCGATGAGGGAATGTCTTTTGAGTTTGTGCATATATAGCCGCGCCATGACTTTGCACACTCCGGTTCTCGTCTATATTCTAATATTTTCAAGCCTTGACGTACTTGAGGGGTTTCTAGAGTACGAAAATGTCACTCTAGAACGGCTGACAGTTCAGCGAATGTCGGTCTTGCTGCCTTGTTTTTGCTCTATGATTGGTGAGTTTCTGATAGGAGACGTTAAGAAGGTTATAATTTAGTATAGCATCGTAATGTTCAACTGGCAATTCTAAATATCTCACTTCATGTAAGCTTTCTTCTGTTTGGTGTAGAAGAGAGCGAATGCCGTGGGCTGATTCTGTCTTCATTGGCATTTGGTTTAATAGTGCCTTGAAATGAGCATTGACTAGAACTTGTTTGTTGTCAAATCTTTTTTGTATGAGCTCCCACGCGTTGGTATATGGTTGGCTCCTGTCACCTCAAATTGACGTAATAAGTGTTCTGATTCACTAGTGATGTTAAGTCTGAGGTAGTCGAGTTTTTTAACTTTGGAGATATTTGGACCTGTATGGATGAGTGAATCAAATAAATCATTGAATATACGCCATGCTTTGTAGCTACCGTCTATGTCGGTATGTGTATTGGAGGAAGCCTTGTCTCAGGCTTTGCGAGATGTATTGTTTGTGCTCTGGTTTCACTTGTATTCGGAGGTAGTATTGGAATCGACTCTTCTAGTTCCTCTGTTAAGGTAGAAAGGAGATTTATATATATATTGGTTCAGTTTTTTCATATAAATCGCCTTTGGTGTAGTTACTTTAGGCGCCATCTATGGCTGACCAGATTGCTAAATGCTTATCTGTGAATGATTGTCAGTTTTTCTAATGACTATTTGTGAACAGCATAGTATTTTTTTGCCGTGTCTAGTTTTTCACTTCATTTCGAGAGATTTCTGGCGTCTGTTCTGATTTGCTCGTAATCTTTACACGATTCTGTGATAATGTTAATACATTGATATCCGCCATCGTGCAACTTTTCCTGTCTTGTTTGGCTCGAAGGACCAATATCCATGCAGGATTAATATAAAATATCCATTCAATAATTACACAACATTCGTGATTTCATGCTAATCCTGTTTTTAAAGACGACAAATGTGCACATTTGATCATTTGTGCACAAATAAGAGTTTTTAAATCGACTCTGCGAATCAGTTGACGTCGCATTTATCCTTTTTAAAATCTGTAGTCCAAAAGAGAGCGTCCCACTTGATGCACGAATATTCTTGCAATTACTGCAATTCATGGGATGATAGATAATCGTTGTTTTGACATATTAACTTGATAGCTTACGATTTCTACTAAAATATGAAATAAAAAATAATATAAAATACAATCAAGGTAAAAATAAAAATATCTGTGCTAATTATGGAAATAATTTTTTCATAACCTATAAATGTGAGCCTGAGTAATTGTCAAGAAAATCACATGTGCCCAGAAAATTCGTTTTTAATAGCCAATACACAGAAAGCACACGAACATAAATGGGTATGAGTCAAGAGAGGGTCAAAGGTGACGACTTAAAAACAAGCCCGCTATGAATTTCTTATTTCTCGGTTCCATCTTTTTAAAAACTAAAGCATTTTATTTATTCATATATGGTATCGGGGTTTCTTCATAAATTCAGAGAAAAATGGGATAAGGTGACGCTTTGGTAGGGTAGCATATGTGATAAGGTTCACATTTCGTCGGTGACCTAATATTTTCTCCGATTACATCATGTGAGTATGAAATCTGGAATAATAAAAGGCAAATTAGAAAAAACTCAAGCTCTACGTTTTTTTTTATATAATTAAGCCATGCTCAGGGGATACTCCATAATGCAAATCACAGTATGACAGGAATGGAAAGTGGGTAGGAATTAGCGAACATGAGGAGAGTGGTGGACGTGCCGATGCATGTCACTCTTAAGCCTTTGCAGATGGTATGCCGGAGGAGAGAGGATGGTAGACTCTTCCCCATTCGCACAATTCGGGATAAAAAAGCATCATGCGATTTTACTGTACGGCAGAAAGTATTTTGGAGGGCCAAACGATGTGTATAGGGCTTGTCTCGAGTATTGCGTGCATGAGTCATTCTACAGGGCATCAGAGTACATATTTCATCGGAACATTGACCATGCATAAAGGAGTGAAAGGCATCATACATTGCGGTGGTGCTCGGGTAAGTGGACATGACAAGTTATTTCATCCATTTTCGACAATATCCAATAAAGCTAAGGCTATGTGACCAGCCCGGCCCAGATATGAGAATTGTATTTCATTCTGGATTTTGTTCAAGAAGGCATTTTTTTTTTGATTCTCCGGTATATAGCAAAAGTTAAAAATTTGTTATTTGTTATTTCATCACATAACCCATTTGATTTTGGGTAACAAGTTTCAAGTCTTGGTTTTGACTCATCACCAGGTCCCAAATAGCGAAATTGAGTGACTTGAAAAACAAATGAGAAAATAGAACAAAGAAAAGAAATGAAAAAATGAAGAAAACGCCTACTGCGGGCGTACACAGGTTCGATTCATTTCCAATGAATCTGCTTTTTTAAAAAAAAATTTCTATTTTTCTCAATTTTTTGGTTTTCTTCATTTTTGCATTTTTTTTCTGTGTTCTATTTTTTCATTTGTTTTTCAAGTCACTCAATTTCGCTATTTGGGACCTGTTGATGAGTCAAAATCAAGACTTCAAACTTGGCACCCAAAATAAAATGGGTTATGTGATGAAATAACAAATAAAAAACTTTTAGCTTTTTCTATGTACCGGAGAATAAAAAAAAAAATGCCTTCTTGAACAAATATAAGTTTCCCCGGTAAAAAATTTTAAAGAGTAATCTCTATTTTTGATTCTAGATATGATGTAGGATATGTAGAGGAGCGCTAAATTCCATGGGCTGAAATACTTCTTACACGTGTTTAGAAATCAAAGATATTTAGATGCTTCTTTAGCAAGAGAGATGATGTTGACTGTCCAGCTTGACCTACAGGAAATATTAATGGCAAAAATGCATAAAGATTATGTATCGTAAGTCAGTGCTCCATCAAAAGAAACGGAAGTGGTAAAATTATAATTTTGTTTTAAAGAGATGAGACAGCCTTCGGACTTAGATGCATTGAATTTGACGCGATTCAATGATCTAATCATGGAATCACGTTTGATAGATGTGCCATTCCTTCCGCAAGGGTGTCAAAGGAGTATGCGAAATCAAGAGTGCTGTCATCGGCAAAACTGAAAAAAACTGCTAATGAGATTGAAGGTCAGGGAAAGCAGATCATTAATTAAAATTAGGAAAAGAGCCGGAAAGATAACGGAGCCCTGGGGCACACCGGCATTTCTAGGGTGATGATCCAATGAAACGCTAACTAGTACAACCCGTATTAGGTGTTCGGATTAAAAACTTTCAATCCCTAATAGCAGAGGAGGGGAAAGACCAAGTGCTTTAAGTTTGGCTTAAAGAGCTGCCTGCAAGACTGTAGCAAAGTACTTTGAAATATCTGGGGCAACGATCTTGGACTCAACAATATTTTGAAGACTACGGTTCCAATATTCCCTAGTCAGCAAGTCGACAGATGAACGTTTATGCCGGAAATCATGTTGGCGATCGTTGGTGAGTTGATTTGTTGATAGATACTTCAATAATTTGGAGATCATGATAGATTCAAAAACCTTTGAAAGAATCGGAGTGATTTCAATTGGTCGAAAATTTGAGGGATCGTTACCGCATTCTTTCTTGAGAATAGGCTGAACGTTAGCTAGTTTTCAAGCAGTTGAAAATTTTCCCGTGGAATAAGAAAAGTAGAATAGTTTGCGCAGAGGCTTAGGTAAGGATGATACGCTGTAGATATACGGAATGTATTCACGCATACCAAGACTTCGAATTTTGCTAAGTTCTAATGTGTAATCAGTTGTCTAAATTACCAGGAGGGGAACCGATTGAGATAGAATATTGGTTGGAGTGAGATAGGTCTACCTCCAGCTGCATTGGGAATTCGCGTAGGTGCATTCACTAGCTGATGAAAAATTAAAAGATTGGCAAAAGAACTCAACAAATCGGCCCACAGGACATTAAAATCTTTCCAGGACGATTTCTGGAGATGGGCACATATATAGCAAATGATAAATATTGTTGGAGATATTTTCAAATACGGATACCATATAGTCATCAGACATATGTGGGCTGCTATAAGGGAAACATACTGTGGTGTTTAAACCTAGTCCAGGTGTAATTAAACTGTAGATTGACGTGAGAAATATATCTAAGGACGGTAAAGGCCACATTATTCCGTAAATGAAAAAGAAAAATTTCAATTTCAACTTCTTTTCACTTTCAACTTTTGTATCAAACTCGTTAATCTAAACATAAAAAGAAACGAAAAATTGTCTTACAAACACCCTTTCAAATTGGGTATTATGAATGCAGTCAAACGCGAAACACACATCCTCCGGCTTCTGGAATGGGATTAAAAATGCGTAGAATATTCTACCGATTTCATATTTTCAGGGGTGGAACGCCTCACGAGCAGATTTTACAGAAAGAAAGCATGCGAAATACGTCCACAAGAAAGGCAATATTGTATAAAATCTAGCTTTCACTGCTAAACTGGAAGAGTATTATTATGAAAGAAAAGTACCTACCTACCGCTTAAATCACCACGTTTATTGGAATTGCTTTTTCAGCATCAACATATTGCAGATGAATTTGCTTGATCCAAATTAAGGGTACTTTCAAAGCTGATATATAATTTTCAAGATGTTTAGTAAGGACAGTCAAAATCTGAAATTCGAAATAATAAATAAATTCTTCCTTTCATTGGTATCCAAGAAATTTATATATATATATATATATTGTCTATCGGGTCATATCTAGGGTTCGCACATATGTTTAACCCAAGATAATTAATCGTTCGTCTCTTAGACCATCGACCCATGGCAGTTCTGCAAACTGGAGTCGTTCCCAAGGCGCTCATAGTACCATCATATTTAGTAAAATTAATTACCAGAAGGCAATAACCGCGGCTGTACACTTGTTATTTATTGAGAATGGCTGTAGTAATGGCAGAATTTCTAGGCACTTTCTGTCCATATTAAAAGTGTCATAACGCCGCTTCTTGTGCTTTCCGTGTGCACAAGAAGAGCGTTTGATTGAACGAAATATGAACTTTTCAAGTGCACCGAGTGCAATGAAATAATATAATAATTTAGGTGCGACGTGAGTGATGATGCGCTTTGATTACACTGTGGTATTCGAGTCATCATAAAAAAGGTAGAAAGGCAAATTAAGTTGTAGTATGCAACTATTGCACCAAGACCATTTGTGGAGAGCACATACTTAACATCTGCCAAGAGTGCAAACGCTAATTTTTACCACTTTTCTATTTTTTAATTAAAATAGTGCGATGTTCTCTAATTTGATTGAAATAAATGAATCAAATAAATAAAAAATAAAATATACATGTTTTAATTCGTAGTCCATGAGTAGACTTATAAGTTACAAAGTACCACTGATTTAAGTTTAGTTTTCTAGAGTTAAAAATACAGTCTGATTTTTTGTAGTTCCAGAGAATTTTGTCCCATTCGTTGTTGTAACCTATTTATTAATAAGTACAGAAACGAGAATTGGTAAGACCAATTCTTTTGATACTATTTTTAAAAAACTTTTAAGAAGCAATAAAAACATATAAAAAATACAAGTTTTCCACCGTTTTTTATTTATTTGGTATTGTCTTCCACAATTAAAATATAAAAATAATTTTTTTATCTATACCGCGGTTTCGGCCTCAGTATACTAATTTAATTTCTACAGACTAGCATATTAATGTTAACAACAATGGAGAGTTATATGGCATGCATTCATTAAGTGTATGTGTATAATTTAATTTAGCTCTCTCTATCTCTAGGTTTTCTAAGTAATCTAACAACTTCCCTTTCTTTTCTATGTGTAAAATTTCGACCTCTTCATTTGAACTATTTTTGTGTTCTCTTAAATTTATTGTAAAATTAGATATCTGATTATTCATATTAAAATGTTCCTTAAACTTACGGTCTGTTTGACCTATGTAAACACCTTCACATGTCGTACATTTTAATTTATAAACTCCATTCTTCTCTAAAACCTCAGTTTTGTCCTTTACTTTAATTATTTTATTTCCTAAACTCACTGGGTTTTTGAAGCCTTCTTTAATATTATGTTTTCCCAATTCTCTCGGGATTTTCTCTGATAGTTTTCCTGTGTATGTTAAAGATACCCATCTGGCTTGGGTATCCTTAGTATCCGGTATCAAACTTGTTGCGTTTCTTATTGCATTCTTTGTTTCATGTTTCTCTATTACTTTGTGAATTTCTTTTTCAAGATAACCGTTACTAGTTGCTATTTGATTAATTATATCTATTTCCTCTTTTTTATGCCTTTGGTTCATCGGTATCTGAAGCATTCTATGTATCATACTATTGAAAGCCGCGTATTTATGTCCATTAAAAGTAAATGATGTTTTAGAGATAACCGTATCTGTGCAAGTTTCCTTTCTATATACAGAAAATTCATGTTTATTGTTTTTGTTTGTTATTGTTAAATCTAAGTAATTTATAGCATTGTCGGTTTCAAGTTCATATGTAAACTGTATCTTATGGTGTATCTTGTTTATGAGTGTAACAAATTTCTCTAACTGACGTATTGTGCCTTTCCAAATACACAGCACATCATCTACATATCTGTACCAATAACATACATTTTTTACCAAACTGGAGTCATATTTTAAAATTTTGGTTTCTATAAAATTCATAAATATATCAGCCAGCAATGGAGAGAGTGGATTTCCCATTGCCAGAACTTCGTCCTGTTTATAAAATTCTCCATTAAATTTAAAATAATTATTATCTAAAATTATATCAATCAATCCTTTTAATTCAATTTTTAGTATTGTGGTCAGATTTATATTATCAATAATATCACAGACTATAGAGAAACATTCAGGTACCGGTATGTTTGTAAATAAACTTTTTACGTCAAACGAAACAAGTTTGTAATTGCTGGATAATTCGAAATCTTTAATTTTATTAATGAGATCGTATGAGTTTTTTATTGTGTAATTAAAAGTTGGTAAAATTTCTTTTGATACCTTATACGTGGGACTCTGAATATTGGAAACGACCGACCTTATTGGATTGTTTTCTTTATGTAATTTTATGTACGCCGTGAGTTTAGGTGCTTGAGGGTTCATTTCTTTTAACAGCCAAATTCTTTTTTTGCCTAAATTTTCTGTATATAGAAAGGAAACTTGCACAGATACTGTTATCTCTAAAACATCATTTACTTTTAATGGACATAAATACGCGGCTTTCAATAGTATGATACATAGAATTCAGATACCGATGAACCAAAGGGATAAGAAAAAGGAAATAGATATAATTAAACAAATAGCAATTAGTAATGTTTATCTTGAGAAGAAATTCATAAACTAATAGGGAAATATGAAACAAAGAATGCAATAAGAAACGCAACAAGTCTGATACCGGATACTAAAGATACCAAAGTCAAATGGGTATCTTTAACATACACAGGAAAACTATCAGAGAAAATCGCGAGAGAATTAGGAAAACATAAAAGTATTAGGGAACATTTTAATATGAATAATCAGATATCTAATTTTACAATAAATTTAAGAGAACACAAAAATAGTTCAAATGAAGAGGTCGAAATTTTACACATAGAAAAGAAAGGGAAGTTGTTAGATTACTTAGAAAACCTAGAGATAGAGAGAGCTAAATTAAATTATACACATACACTTAATGAATGCATGCCATATAACTCTCCATTGCTGTTAACATTAATATGTTAGTCTGTAGAAATTAAATTAGTATACTGAGGCCGAAACCGCGGTATAGATAAAAAAAGTATTTTTATATTTTAATTGTGGAAGACAACACCAAATAAATAAAAAAAATGTGGAAAACTTGTATTTTTTATTTGTTTTTATTGCTTCTTAAAATTTTTTTAAAAATGAGTGCATACCACAAAATCTCTTCCAAAACCACAAATTATGCTTATGATACTAGATGAACACCCATATGTTATTTCGAATGATCACCTCCTTCTGAAATTTTGAAGTGGTTTTTCAAATATATTTCCAGAACAGTAACAATGATTTTAACCAACTTCATAGCTTTTGAAGAACTTTTCAGTATAATAAAAACGTATGTGAGCAGTCGTTTTCAGGGTATAAAATTTTATATGGCAACACCAAGAAGGCGTTGCCCGATTTGTAGTATTTTTGAACTTAAATTTACATTTTTTTTTTTTTGTTAAGAAAAGCCCGTACAAAATTTCAGCTTAATAAGTGAACGCCTTCTCAAGTTATCGTAAGGACGGACTGACAAACAGACGGATGGACAGACGGATGAATAGACGGACGGACGGACGGACGCACATGCAGAAATCATAACAACTTTTAATATTACACGTGGGTGACCAATACAAAATGATGGTTATAAGTAATAAGTCAACATTTGTAATGGATACTTATCTTTATTTCAATTTCCCAATTTGGTGCTCGGCCTCACTCATCCGATGAATTGTTACAGAATGACATGTACAATAGGCCCTTCTTGATTGCGATAAGCTTATAGCCGGCAGGGGTACCAACCAATGAGATAGAATCGGATGAGTGAGTTCGATGTAATAACCTTATAAATGTTAACATGGCATTGAAGCAAATGAATTTAACATGTCCGAATATGTGCATTACACAAGTAAGTATTCAAAATAAGTATTATTATAATTGTAAATATTTATCTAACCCTAAATATCCCAGGCGCCCTGAAGCATAGTTTCAGTCAACTCGTAAGAGGACAATTTTGGAGATTGGCCTAGTTACCAATACAAACGGAATGACAATCTTAGTATACCCTATGATTTCATCTAGAGTATAAAAATGTTTTCGTCCAAGCAGGGTGAAACGGCTACTGATGCTGAGCTGGAAACAAGACGGAGCTTTTCTGAATTTATTTAACAAATTTTAGATCAGGGCAAACTAGAGTTAATTGTTTGGATGGAGGACAAAGTGAAAGGTGATGAAAATTTTGAGGAAACTTATTGTGCAGTTAAAACGTAAATATTAAGAAACTTGGCACACAGAAGAGTTTGCGGTTCAATTCCAGCTGAGGCACTTAAAAGTATCACCCAATTTTATTATGATGTTGCTCTAACCCTTTAAAAAAAACGACTCGATAATAAGCGTTCATATTTCAGGCACATACTGATGAATTATTCGAGCTAAGAAATGTTGATAAAGGGTCAGTGGAACAACTTAGAGACCTTAGTAACTCGGCAAGTATTCACTTGCGTGTACTTTTATCAATGGCTAAAAAGGAGCAGATAGCTGATGGATTTCTTAAGCATATAGTTACACACAAATTTGATTCGCAAACGCAATTAAAATGGGAAAGCAAAGCTCAACTAGATGTGATACTACCTTCGTGAGAGAAATTGTCAGAATTTATGCAGCGTCGATGCCATGCAGAATTTCGCTCATGTACTAGAATTTGAAAGTCATGTAAACAAAAGAGCAAGTACATCCCACTTTATATTTAAAAAATCCAATAGCCATTCTCGTAAGGCAGCATTAATAACTAGTACTAATTCAAAATCTTGCATGTTATGTAAACGGATTGGTCGTTCTACATATATTCAGCTGCCCAAAATTTAATGAAATAAATCCAGTAGATCGCTTTCAAGAGGCCAAGCGCTTAAATTTATGCATAAATTGCCTTCGATCTGCAAAGTTATGCAAATCAGGCAGCTGCCCTCAATCAAGTATTCTTGGCCACGACGGTGATATTTGTTCACAATTCTAATGCTTCTTGACTCCGCTTCCCAACTGAATTTTATAACTGTTAGCTGGCAACAGCAATTGAATTACAAAGGGTTAGAGTAGATACTCAATATCAGTCATCAGTACAGCAAACATGTCCGTCAAATATAAATCGAACCTAATTGCAAAATTTCGATTTAATGAATGTACTAACACCTATTACGACTAATCAGTCTGAAAAGTTGGTTGATATTAACAACTGGAAATTTCCTTTGAATTCAAACCTAGTGGATCCTATCATTCAAGTGTCCTCAAAGGATCGATATGCTAATGTAAGCTGGATTATTTTTCGATTTATTATGTGTGGATTAAATTAAGCTAGGAGAAAGTCTTCCCAAAATGTAAACATTTCTCCTTCACAAAAAAACAAGTATATTTTTCTTTGTCACACTCATGCTCAATTCCATTAAATGCTACATGAAATTCTTTGTGTCAAAATTTGGATTCATTTTTGTTTTTATTTTTTCAAATGACGCCTACTCTGATGAGAAATCTCTGTTGAACAGCTGTTTAAGTGAATTCTCTATATATTACATAGGAATCCGCAGTGGCCGCCGGACGCTATATTCGTCGCCATTGTGTTTAAAGCCAGTATCGGCCATCCCTACATTTCAGTATCGGCAAAACTCCGGCTGTGTTAGTTGTGGAGAAGTAACAAGAATATTTCTCAACTGACAGTACTGTTTGCTTTTGTTGTGTTTTGTGAAGTTACCTAGGTAACTAGGATTTTCAAATTAATTTGTGCACTCACGCATATCCTGGCTATATTCACAAAAACAAATTATGGAAATCTTTGCAATACTTGCTGAGAAATAGGGATTTTAGAGACTAAGATTCCCGCTAAAAATTTTAAATTACGCAAAAATGATCAATTTGGTCCTCCTTCAGTACAGAAGAGATGCTATAAAAATTTTAAAAATGCACATTCAAGCTTGTATGTAGCATTAAATCACATCTACATTTTGTTCCTTAATTTGATATGTAATTAATTTTTGAGGCCGATAAGCAGTTTTAGAGATAACTGCAAAAGAAGTGAATGAGTCCTTCTTAAGATGAAACAAGTGAAAAAGCTAGAAATGGTTTAAGAGCAATTTTGATTTTTTGCATTGGTTTCTAGCATATATTTCTAGAACGGCTCGTCGGACAGAAAAAATGATTATAACCATTTTTATAGGATTTCTTATTCTGAAGAAGCTTTTAGTATAATAAAAATGTTTAGGACTGATCGTTTTCAAAGTATATGTGAAAAACGTAAATTTTTATATGGCAACACCAAGAAGGGCTTGCCCGATTTAGTCCATTTTTGATATTTTATTTGCTATTACTATAAAAACACAATGTACCAAATTTCAGTTTTCTATGTCGACTTGTTCTCAGGTAGTGTCCAAATATATCGTGGAAAACTAAATTTTTGTATGGCAACCCCACGTAGGAGTTGCCCGATTTGTCTCATTTTCGAACTTAATTTTACTTTTTTTTTAATATCCGTGTACAAAATTTCAGCTTTCTAAGTGAACGCGTTCTCGAGTTATCGTGCGCACGGACGGACGGACAGACGGACGGACAGACGGACATGCAACAATCAAAAAAACTTTTAATTTTATGCGGGGGTGTCCAATCCATTTTGCTCTACCATCATTATTTCTGTGCGTTACAATCAGAATGACAAACTTAGTATACCCTATAAATTTCATCTGGGGTATAAAAATGGCCGCCTTTTAATACAAACATGGACATATTTCCAACGAATCATTATGAAGAACTGGTAGGTCGTGGAAATTCAGTAAAAAATAAGAAAAATGTTCAAAATAGAGTACTAATGAATGTGAAACAAAGAACGGAAGAAATATATGCAAAATATAAGAACTGGGGTGTATGTGACCCAGCCGCAGATCTTTCGGTGGTAAAAAGTCAGTAATGAAGTTAAAATGATCAAAAAAAAAACGGACACCGTTCGATTACCCGCTTCTCCCTCTTTAATTTTATACCAAACATGACATATTCTGAACCACCGCGCCAAAAATTGTTTATCTATATTTTTGTACTCTAGACCCTAAATCCAAAGGAAAAGCCCCAATGCACTACAACCCTCCCACACAGAGTTAGCCTCCTTCAATATTGCGACACTTCCCATGTTTTCCCCAACTCCCCACGTATTTTAAAGAATCGCGATTGGAGAGTTAGGGAGTTTCAGTCGGGGAAAACGAAAATTCTCATCTCGCAAACTCTCAGAATCCAGCCCCTGTTGACATTTATTTCTTGAATTTTTTCCGTTCTGGTCCCTCCTACGGATAATATTCCTTCGAATTAAATTATGCAATACACATATACATTTTACAATATTATCCATAGCGTCGTAGCCCCAGGAATATACAAGCCATGAACAAAGTCGAAAAAAGAGAGCAGCGGGCCGGTCAGCAGGCGACATCCACAGTCTTCTTGTCTTGTCTTATTGCAGGAGATTTTCATATAAAAGTTGCTTGTATTTTGTTCAAACGCTATAATTTCCATAAATTTGCTCTACATGCTATTTTTTTTTAACTATTAGAAAGGAAACATAATTGGCTGCAATTTGCTTTTACTTCATTTTGTTGTGGTAGCGACAGTTTTGGGCTTTAGGACCTGTTTAAGATGAAATTTTAGTTTTTCCTCCATGACGAGTATACAAAAAGCAGTGAGAGTGAGCTCTTACTGCATGCTGTACCCGGCACGTTAGTGCCTCTTAATGTGTCGGTGCTTTCGGCAACTTCATAGCTTGTATTATATTCCGGGGGTCTCGACAGAGTCCACATTACAAGCAATGAGTGTTTCCAGACATCGAAATTTCGAAACAGTCATTCCAAATGTGCGCTCAAGCTTGCTCTTGAAAAGACATTGTTAAAAATTCTTTTTTCATCTGTGAGTCCACTAGCTGATTTTATTCCCGAGCGGAAACGCCACGCTAGCGACGAAATAAAAAGGAACACAGCCATTAGTTATACTTCCGGGCAAAAGACAATCGTCTGGTAAAACGAGATTTGTATTTCTCAATTCTTTCCCAAAATTACTTTCTGTAAAAACTCGGCTATCATTATTTCGTCGAAGGTCTCGTATATCTACTACACTAATAAAAAAAAATCATTTGCATCTACACATGCCATCAATACTATGGAAAAAAATCTTTTATAATTGAAATAGGCGAACCCGGAGCATGTTAGTTTTTTATTCCTTATCTGTTTCCCGTCGAGACTCCCTACGCAATTGGGTATACCATTCAGCTTATAACTAGTATCTATTAGCAACTTCCAGCCACTTTTGTCATGTCGGTTTTGGAATAAAAACTGGGTCAAGAATTGCCCAATGAGTTTCACACACACTTTTAACTATCCGTTCAATAGTATTTTCTACTCGAAAAAAAATGTAACGATAACGCTCGAAAACTTGTTCCCGTCCCAAAATACCAAAAATAAAATAAAAAATTTAATTTGCAGCACATTCCTGTATTGAAAAGTGCAGAATTATTCAGAATGCATTCAACAGAGCAAGGAGACCGAAAGCTCCAAGCAGATCTGGAACTAATGCTCGTAAGACTTATTACTTGGGGAAATATCTACAGTCTCTTGTGCCTTATTTGCGTTTCCGAAATCAGAAAGGGAATTTTACAAATATTTTGGCAATTCCCGAAAATAATACTGCCGAGGAATCATCTAATCAGTATAATGTACACTTAGCAGATACTTCATGTAATGTTGAAGGTAGCACAAACGATAAGTTATCTGAACATAGTAAAGAAGACATTCCTTTCAATTTTCCCAGACCGACAATTAAGCGAAACTTTTGAAACTTCTTTTATTGATTTCGTAAATGCGAAAAAGAAAACTTTGAAAAAGAGCGAGGAAAAACCTGACCTTTTTTTTTAATGAGCCTATTACCAGAAATGGGGAAACAAAATTCCTCTGCGAAATTGAAATTTAAAATGACCATACCAAATTCACTTAATGATCTTTTGTACAATGTTTCATCAAATTCTATATCTATATATATATCTATATTATATAATCCACAACCAAAATATCATAAAATGACTTTAATGAACCAAAACTATGGCAGTCATGGGTTTGAAAAAGTCACACAACTATCAGAAACACCACAAGTGCACAATAATGACAATACCTTTCAGGCCATAAACAATACTCTAAACAGTGAAAGTATAATATTAAAATGTATAAAAGTTTTGAGAGAATAAATGTTTAACTTACCTTAGAGTTACTAGCAATCTTTCCTCTTTTCTTATAGGTTTTCTGTAGTTCGTATCCTTTTTCCTAATTGCGGGGCGAACCAGTTTTATTAATTCTTGGAATGTTTCCCTTTTCATTCTATAGAAAGAGAGAAACTTTCCTTCATCGACAATATTTTTCATGGCATTAAAGGAGCCACTAGTTTTTTCTTTTTTTCAATGTGAGGATTTTATCACCACTATTATTTAGGGTAAATCTTCCTCGGACGACGACATGATAAAAACTATTCATTTATAATTTAAGCAATTTACTTGGGGGTATGCTGTATGCAAATGCTCTTTTGATGAGCGGCTCTCTACAGCATGTGCATATGCATCGTATACATGCACGACCTGGCTTAACGGCGTAATTCTAAAAGTGTAGATATTCTAAAAAGTTAATAAAGTTCATTTTGGTTTTTTATATATATGACGAAGGTTTGCCTAAAATTCATTCTCCGACGGATTATTCTCCATCGCTAAGCGAATTATCTAAGTTATGCGTTTAAAAATTTGCAGAACAATCAGCTACCTGTAATTTGGAAATTCAACCGAAAATCGTCGATGACTGGTGATATTATGACGAAATGGCTGGAAGCTTTCGACTGAAGTTTTATTATTTTTGAACAATGCCGGTTCCCACCCACGTGATATTAAATTAAAGCATGTGATAGTGGTATTTTTACCACCCAATACGACAAGTGTTTGTCAACCTTTAGACCAAGGCGTCATTAAATATTTCAAAGTGAACTTTAGAACTTTAATTATAAATCACATTCTGGTACAGTTCGGGACTTGCTAAAAACATTAATGATCTAGATGCAATTGTTTTTATAAACAAAATAACCGGCCAAGTGCGAGTTGGACTCGCGCACGAAGGGTTCCGTACCATCGTACAAAATTTAACACTATGTACTTTTTATTTACTTTTTCAAATGAGAGTAGGCGTCATGTAAAAAAATAATGCTGTCATTTGAAAAAAAAATGCCTACTTATGATAATAATAATGAATGAGAATAACACAAGGAAAAAAACGCCGAAAAAATTACGTTTCTTGTATGGGGGCCCCCTTTAATTTTTAATTAAATTTTATTTTTATTTATTTTTTGTTATAGCGGCAATAGAAATACACACTCTGTGAAAATTTAAACTGTCTACCTATTACGGTTCATGAGATTCATGAGATACAACCTGGTGACGCACGGATGGACGTCTTAGTAATAGGGTTCCCGTTGTTACCCTTTTGGTATGGAACCCTAAAAAGGCTTGGGATCTGGAGGTATCGCAAACAATTAAAAATTGTTTTAGCAAATCAAGATTTGGAAAAACATCAGTGCCAGATTAAGGTTTTGTTCCGGAGGACACAATTTTACTGGGAACACCTCAACGGATATCAAATTGGCACTTCGAACGTGACGCCAGGAGACTTAAGTTTTGTCGATAACCATTTGCTCATAGAGTCTGCCTAAGAAAATAATCCTGGAACTGAAGCCACTAACAGTGAAGAGGAAACTGAAGATGATGAGAGAGAAGAAGTTGAAGAAATATCGTGCGTAAAAACCTTCAAAGAAGCTCAATCTTACATTGATGGTCTAAAACAATTCATGAGTAATAGGAATGACGGCGAAGCAGTTGAAATAATTTCTAATCTTCAAATGCATTTTGAAAATAAAACCCTTTTTTCGTGTAGGCAACAAACTAACATTACTGTTTTTTTTATTTTTTTTTTTCTATAAAAAGTAATTGAACCTTGATTTTTCACAATTTCTACAGAATTTTTTTTTTATAATTAGTGCGTTGGGTTTAAGTTGATTTTTTGTTGTTTATTTAAAAAAAATCTTATTAAGTTTCGTGAACGGACACCTCTCTTGGACGGACAGTTTTCCTGGTACCGTCAGTGTCCGCTTAAGGGAATGTTCACTGTATACCCTTTAAATTTCATCTAGGGTATAATAATGATAATAAAAGTTGTATGTATTATGCCTTGTGGGCCCTACGCGCTCTTTTACCATATGTAGGTTAGGGTGGAGGTAGGGACACCAAGGCCAAATTCACTTAGACCACTATTGCATTCATTGTGCCCCATAGATTGTGGGGATCTAAGATCAAAGTACCTTGTTTTGTAGCTTTCCCAGTCCCAAAAAGAAATACCTACAAACTAGGCCTCGCCTCTCTTTGTAGTTCGAGGCAAATATATTTTGCCGAAGCTCTCTAAAGAGTCTGGAGAAATTATATCAATTCTCCATTTGCTTTTAGGAATCAAGGAGAGTAAACTACTTAGTAGCTACTTTTTCTTGGGGCTGGGAGAGCTGCAAATTAAAAATGTCACGTCTATCTTGAGATTCTTTACGGAAGTAAATGTAGATCTGGAATAACAAAAATAGAAGGCTACGTCCCCACAATCTATCTGCATCTTCTGATCTAAATAGCAGTTGAAATGATTGCGTTCGCCCGGATTATATTGAATAAATGACTTCCAGGTTATCACCTTTCGACATTGGACTAATACCTTAGATGGCAAAAGAGCTAGATATCGGTTGGTATACCAGAACAAAGTATATACAGATCGTGAAATGGGTAGTATACATTTTAGAATTGACCACATCATATTTTAGAGTATTCCTAGAGCATACGTTTCTTTACCAGTCGTTTTGTATACATTTGATCGGCTTCCTCAACAAGGCAGATGTGAGAAAATATAAATCACTCGACGTATCCATCATTTCAAATGTTGTGGTTCATTCCGGAATGGACCACTCAGCCATATAAAATGCGCGTACTTCTTCTGGAACTGCATGCTATATCGAGCTCTTGTGCCATTTATGCTAATACTAAAAACAAGGCGCTATTGACTTACACTATATGCTCTGAGGTTAAAAAAAAATGTGCAAATTTTCTATGTCATCTTTTAGCATTGATTTTCAATTTTGTTATTATCTTTAGAACAACTAAAAAAAAATTATTTTCGGAATTGAACAGCATTTTTCAATATAATACTTACTGACGTAGTTCGGGATTTCTCATATACGAAATTATTAAATTAACTGAATTTACAGATCATCAGGGGCGAGATTCACTAACTCGGAGAGTTGTGGATTAGTGGAGACGAGAGTTCTTTGACACTTAGCTCTCCACTAGATCCAGGAATGTGCCTAGACTTCCTAGGCCTTAGTCCGCCCCTGGACAGGAGCAGCTAGAGGTTAACCCAAGTAGAAAACCAAAACAGAAAGTGACAGCTTCGGGAGTCATGAGTGCCATGACTCTGGCAAATCGAACACAAAATGCGCCTGTGGGTTACAACCGAAGCAAAAACAAAAACCCCCAAGATTTACTTGGAATTAAAGTGTCAGAAAATGTTGGTTTTCTAAAAATATTGTAACATAATTTGTTATTGTCTATTTTAATCATCAGATCTAAAAATTGATTTTTATTGCCAAGTTCTACAGTAAATAAAATATTTTTGTCCAATTTATTTAAAGTCTTACTCACAAAGTTTTCAAGGTGTCGTTCCGTTCTCGTACAGATGGATAGAGTATCTTCTCCAAAATAAAATATTTTTTATAACAGCAAGACCAGAATTAAAAATCATTTTCTAGATTGCATATATAAAGAATTCAAATAGAAAAGGTGAAAGAGCCGAACCCATAAAATTTCCCGTTAAATTGGTAATAATTTTAGTTAATGCACAGGTCTATTAAACTAATCAATTTTAATGTTTTATTGTTGTCTAAGATTTCTGTTTCATTTTTTTTGTCTAAAACATTTTTTAATTTAATTAAAGGAATCGACGGAAACAAATTTATTAACATAAAACAAAATTAATTTAGCGTTATTAGGGATATATAAATCCTTACTTTTTATAACCAATTCTAGCGAACTTTTGATACATTTGTAAATTTGGATTCAGGTTTTGTGCATTATAAGCGGACAGGATAAACTGATGCACCGTTTTTGTGAAGTTTGGGTAAACCATATAGAAGCGGCGCAGAAGCATGGCTATTCTTTACAATAAATCACTGTATTTTGTCTAAAGCCTGCCTTAAGCCTGCTTTAACTATGGTACTATAAACAGTCTTATTAAATGTAATGGTTGGATCTGTACTTATTTCAGTAACTTTCATGTTAGATAAGCAGTCTTTCAAGGTAATTACCTCTGCCTAAAATTGTTATGGTATTACTCTTATCAGCTTTACATAACACCAAATTTATATTTTTTAATTGTTGTTGAATACTACTTATAATCTTAGAATCTGATTTATTTCTATATAATAAATAAATTTCAGAATGTAGATATATTGGGCCTGAAACATAATTGGAGCTTTCCAGCCAGCTTGAGATTTGTTGACAATGTAAATCAATGTAAAAGAACACTATTGGAAGCTTTAACTTTTTTGCCAGCTTCAAGCTGGATTCTGATTTGATGAAATTGCAAATTACAAGCCCAATGACTGGCCCAATGGTTGCCAACTGTGCGAATGTCGAATATTAAATGAGAATAGCTTCTGTTGACACATTTAAGAAGTAAACAGCTACCAAAAATGTTAAAAGGAAAGAAAACTTATAGAGTTATATGGACTTAGTAAAAGATAAGCAGTCTCTGTGGGACATAAAAAAAACTCAATATTATTTTTACATATAATTGGTACATCTCGAAACTATCCAAAAAAGCATGCATTCATCGTAATTTTGGCAAATCGGAAGCACTATCGTTCTTTAATGGAAGTTCTTAACATAAAAAAGTTAAAGTTGCAAATGTCAAAAACGCCAGTTGTGTTCAATTCGGCTTTTTCTTCAGTCAGCTTTAGAAGAAATCTGGCGATAAAGCTGACTGAAAAGCTTCAATTGTGTTTCAGGCCTTAGTGTCAGTACAATATTTTATTAGCGTACATGGTAGGATGTCACTGAGAGGGTGAGAAATAATTTGCCGAATGTTGGCGTCTGTTTTAATGATCAATTATAAGAATCTACTTGGATTGACCAAGTCTAAAAGGAAAAACTTTGCAGATATTTCGACCCAAACTGGAGCGACGTAGAATTAAATCCATGTGAAGCTGGAAATTGGGAGGTCATGCAATTATACATTATTTTTTTTACATTATATTTTATGTCGTTTGGAATACTAAATGTGGTAGTTAGGCTGTTTATTACTTGGCTAATTTTATAAAGAACTTGTGTTGTTCATTGTAATTAGTGAATGGACGTTATAAAAATTTAATAAAATTAAATTAAATAAATTAAAAATTAATAAATTAATGATTAATAAAACTTAATTAATAATACAATCATTCGCAATTTTGCGGCCATGTATTGATTTGATGTGATAAGTTGTCCTAGAACTTAATATGAATTCCTTCATACACCCCTATTTCAGTTAAAGGTAGGGCAATGATAAAGATTTCAATTAAATTGAAAATTACTATCCAATTTCCGGGAAAGTACTGAATTTCCAAAAGGATTAAATT
This sequence comes from Dioctria linearis, assembly GCA_963930735.1. Lineage (NCBI taxonomy): Eukaryota > Metazoa > Arthropoda > Insecta > Diptera > Asilidae > Dioctria > Dioctria linearis. The sequence goes on from OZ005741.1 coordinate 241,359,435, forward strand.
CTTAAGCTTTGCAGCTTTAAAAGCCTAATATAATCTTTAGTTGGAAAGTTGCATGTCTGTCATACCCATTATCGCAGTAGGTAGCTGTATTAAATGTATGTTATCATATTATACAGTTTGCACTTACTACATAATGTGAGTCATACTGTTTTGCTCTATGTGACTGTTTCAGCTTATCGAGTGTAGCTATACACATTTTTCCTTATCTCGTATGAGTTGTTTACCAAATGCAGTACCGTTTATAATCGTGCGACTATACATGTTTACAGCCGTTAAGCTCTAAATTGAATGTTTTATATACAATAGATAAAGAAGAAAATAATTCTCTTATCTAACAAAAAGGAAGAAGCATGAACATATGCTATCATAGGTACAAAAAGTGCATGAGGTTCTGCGGGCAGTACAAAAACAGTCAGTGCATTCCAATTCTCCTCTTTTAGAACGTAGCGTAAATGCATATACAAATAAAAGAAGTGAAATGGAACGTAATGGATATTATTGATCTCCTATTTTCAGATGAATGAATTTTAATTGAATTGAATCAGTTACTCTTATAGATAATTTAGGGAATTAGGAAACTTCATTGTGATTTGGTATATGTATGTGTATCCATAATATACATATATGGATATACATTGCATATGTATAATTTGTGATCGGCTTTTATTCAATATACAACATACAAGCTTTGCCTACTTTTTTTTTTAATTTATTGTAATCATTCTTTTAAAAAAAAGTAAATAAATATCTTTTATAGTTAATATGGAATGACCAGTGCTGCCGTTTGTACTCCAATCGGAGTATTTGTACTCCGAAGCCTAATAGCGTACTCCGGTACTACTCCTTTTATAAAAGTACTCCGTTTTTGATTTTAAGGAGTCCATTTTATTTCAAAAACTAATTTTTTTGTTAGCAAACCAAGTTTATTAACAAGTTTTTCTTCACCTAGGTGGGAGGACTAAGTTGAGTGACTATCCATGGTACATAGTACTGGGTGAACTTGAAAGGATGGTTTGGTAGTGGTACCTACTACGTTTTAATATACCAAGTTCAATCATATGAGAACAATGGTCTTATTGGAAAGAAGGATAGAATAAAGTATGTAATTTCAAGTGTGAAATGTCATTTGGAATTCGCTGGGCTTGTGTAATATTTTGCTATTGTGTTGGCTGTCGCTACAGCGAAGTAGTAGAATTGTACAATTTAATTTAAAACTTTAATTTTAATTGCTCCTTTCCTTTCTCACAAAAGTTAAGTTGAACATTTTTCATGGGAGTGGAGCAATTAATTCATAAAAAAGTACTTCAAGAACAAGAGTTACAAGAATTAACAAAACAATGCCGTTAATTTTATATTATCTAATGGAAAGAAATATTACATCGTATAAATTTTGAGGACCCAGTACTAAAAGCAATTGCAGGAATGGCTCCAATTTGCTTAACACCAAGCTTAATACCTTTAATCACACTTTTCCCAAACCTTATTGATCGAAATCATATCGATGCGTTAGACGGAGAATGGCGTGTTGTACAAATACAGGAACTTGTTTCAAAATCACTGTTACTTGAAGAATACTGGATTTTTAATATAAAAAGCTCTAATTAAAAAAATATTTCCCAACTTAGAAAATGTTATTAGTTGCCTTATGTGCCTTCCACATAAATCAGAATTGCGGAAAGAACTTTTTCTACGGTCAATCTTATTAAAACCAAACTCAAAAAACTCTTGACATAGAAACTGTAAATTCCATAATGGTTGTTGCAAAAAACTTTATTAATATTATAAGAAAAATAAGAGCAAAAACCAGATCAAGTATATTTTTAAAGTTGTAATTACTATTTTTATGTAAACGCCGTGTACAAAATTTAAGCTCTCTCCGCTGACGCGTTCTCGTGCAGTGTCCGAATATATAGTGGAAAAAGCAATTTTTGTATGGCAACCCTACGAAAGAGTTACCCGATTATCCTAATTTCAAACAAATCTTTTTTATTAAATAGCCCATGTGGAAAATAACTGGAGAACACAGTTTCCATGAGGACAGACAGATAGACAACCGCCCGCTCATACGGATAGACAGATGGACAGAGGGAAATGCACAATCCAAAATAATTTTTAATATTATGAGTGCGTATATCAGCCATTCTGCTCTACGGCCCAACCCAGACGAGAACTTTTTAGGGGAGGACGGAATTTGGCTTAGACGTGCCAAACTATAATGTTCCTTCGCGTAGTTCCTTATAAGATTACCGAAATTAATTGTGTGCGTGTTCAATTAAGTCACAGTTTTTTATATAAACAATTACTGTATCACAAATTCACAACACGTAATGATTATTTAATTATTATATTATCACCTCAAATCACAAATAAACATCTGTACAGCCATCTGATGAGAAATTTCAGAACTTGTGCAATTTCAAAATGGCCGATCGATCGAAACTTGGCACTTCGGCATTTTTCCACCCCGCGAATACTTCTCGCCTGTAAAAAGTGCCAATATCCTCCCCTGTGTGGGCTATCGCTACCAGCATTATTTCTATGCGTTACAAAATAATGACCAAGTTAGTATGCCCTCTGGCATTTCATAACCTAGGGTTGAAAAAAAGTGCCACAACCACTACTTTTTATTGCCAAATAAAAATTGATAATAATAGGAAACAAGTAGCGGGCAGCATGCAAAAATAGTAATGCCAACCAAGATTTTTTTATTGTACCAAGCTTGTCATTTATGTACATGAGGAAAAGTAGAATGTCTCAAATGAGAGTTTCTTTTTACAAACAACACAATAAACGTCTGCGAGTACATTAACCCATTTCGTCCCATATATATATATATATATATATATTTTTATATATATATTTTTTTATATATTTATATCTACAACGTTTCAACTACATTAATCGAGGTTTAATGCTGTTCTCCGTTGATTAGTTCTATTCTCCATGTCCGAAGGAAGGTCTTCATCAGATCTTGACCAAAGTTTGAAATTGAATTAGTTCAGAAATATCGGAAATATGAGGTAACTATCCAAAAACAAAAATGAGTCGAACGGATAAACTCCTCTTTTTGAAGTCCAATTCTTTTACATGGCACTCTCAGCACAGCACTGGGAATGGCAGATGTTTTGTTAACATTCCACATAGAGTATGAGAAAGAGTACGGGTAGAGCTAGTGGAAGAAATTCCAGCTGCCCAAAAAATTCTTAGAATAGAATAGATGATCTAAAGAGGCTCGCTGATTGGAATACGATAAATTGAGATTTGCATCTGGGTGGCAGTTGAGGTAATTTTTATACCCTAGGGCCTAAATGATGAAATCATAGGGTACACTAGGTTTATCATTCCGTTTGTAACACCTAGAAATAATGATGGTAGAGCAAAATAGATTGAACACCGACACCCCTGCATAATATTTAAAGTTATTTTGATTTTTGCGTGTACGTTCGTCTGTCCATTCGTCCGTCTGTCCGATCGTCTCCGCAGGATAACTCGAGAACGCGTTCACTTAGAGAGCTGAAAAGTAAAATTAAGTTCGAAAATTGGAGACATTGGGTAACTCGTTCATAGGGTTGCCATATAAAAATTTCATTTTTCATAACATATTTGGACACTGTCTGAGAACGAGTCAACGTAAAGACCTGCCAAATCGGGCAACCTTTTTTTGCTGTTGCCATATACAAATTTAGCATTTTTACGTATATTCTGAACATAATGAGTCCTAGGCGTTTTTATCCAATCAAATTGCTTATTTTCATGTTTACTATCCAAGGAACCTTTCAAGAAATAAATGTGAAAAACCGCTTCAACGATCAAACTTGCTGACTATACGAAATTACATACGGGTATTCATTTAGGGTATCTTAAAAATTTATCTTAGACCATTTCTATTTTTTTTACTTGTTTCATTTACATTTTATTAATTCTGTTTGAAAATGTACAGATAGATATTTGGCAAATAGCACGATGCAAACCTTCGAAGATTTCCAATACATACATATAAGATAGCTAGAAGAGCTGGTGCTTTTTACCTTCGTAGGCACACAATTCCATCAAACTAGGCACACAATTCCATAAACAAGTAAACGAGTGCTTTAAATAAATACTAGTACACTTAAAACGTAATATTTGCAGTATAGATAAAAACGTAGGTAGGTAGGTAGGCTGAGATTGGGTATAAATCAATTTATGAAGAAAGATCAAAGCTCCACGATCTAAGCAGGTGTCCAAAAATCTGACCACAGCAGAGTATACATTATGTATGTATGTATATCGGTAGAGAGGAATATTATCACATATTCACAAATCGGATGCAGTTGTTGAATACAAAATTTAGTTTCTTCAACATGGGATCTAAATGTGGGAGGGTAATACAATCACTGGAAAAATAAGGCTGATTTCACCACTCTCATAAGCACGGCAGAAGACAAATTATCCGTATATAGCCCGAGCTTATGTAATGCATCATATATTTTGTGAATCATTGACTCTAAGAGGTCACAGAAATCCATAGACAATACATAACAATCTAAAATCCAAGTTAGCTAATGAATTTGGCTTCTCTACCTCTGTTATCGATATTATAAATAGCTTCCTGATGGGACGATCACAGCAGGTTAAACTTGGAAATCGAGCTCTACTGTTTTGTCTCTACATAACTGACCTGGTGAAAGTTCCTAGACAGTTTTCCCTTAAACTTTATGCTGATGATGTCCAGTTATGCTTGTCTACAAGCATAGATGATCTGCATCTGAATGCGACCAAAGCCAATATCGATTTGAAACTTATTTCTAGCTGGGCAAAAATAAATAATCATACATAATCGAAATCCTGCTAAGTCTCAATCTACTGTTATTTTTAAAGATCATGTCGACATGTCTCATCTGCCTTGTATGTCTCTTAATGATGTGCGTATTCCATTCGCTGACTCAGTTCGGTATCTTGGGGTGGGATGTATTTATTTTGATACATCTCTTAATTGGAAAAATGAAAAATTTATGGTGGTTTAAAGGACTTATGGCAACATGCATCCTACACTCCTAGAGATACAAACATTCGTCTTGTGAAGGCTCTGTTACTACCAAATATAACTTATGGCTATGAAGTTCTTGGAAACTTGAATAGTATATGTCGTAATAGGATAAATGTTGCATATAACTCATGTGCAAGGTACATCTATGACCTTCTTCGACGTGAACATATTTCTGAATATACTCCAAAAGTATACTGGGTTGCACGCTTGATAATTATATTCGATTTAGAATTCCATATATGATGTTCAGGATAGTTAATTCTATCTGCCCTAATTATTTGCGTGATAATATTATCTTTCTCACATCAGCTCGTAGCAGATTGCTACTTGTACCACGGCATAAGTTGCATTTCAGCACTCGTTTGTTTTTCGTCTATGGTGTTTGTGTGTGGAATACCCTCCCATTTGAAATTAGAACAAGCCGCTGTCCTCCAAGAGATTGTCATTTAATCACTACAACGTAGATTAACGTATAACGACATTTTTGTGAAACTCATAATTTTCTTTTAGTATTGAATTTACCTTGGAGTAGGCGCAAATAAATGAGCTTGATCTCACTTGTGCTCTATTAATAAAGAATTATTTATTTATTATTTATTCTAAGCCGATACCGCTTAGATGCGGTGTGCCGCAAGGATCCATCTTGGGTCCGTTATTGTTCAGTCTGTACTGGCCTACGTTATGTTCTATATGATGCAATAGTGCATCTGTACGCCGTTGATGCTCAGGTTTTCCTGATTCACCCCACTGGAAAGTCGGAGGATGCTTTCTGTTCATTAAATATGGACCGATAAGTATACGACTTTTTGCAGAGAGTTATGCAAACCCAAGGAAGATGCTATCTACTCCAGAATTGCATAATTTTTTAGAAAAGCGCAATCGAATCCTAGATTGCACCAAGTGAACCAAACGTATAAAACCAGCATAGTAGTTATCTCCAACAGAAAGAAATCATTCGAATGACAAGGTTCTATTGTATCCAATGTAAAGAATTCATATGTGTGTATCACGGCGGTTTATTATTTGCCGATTGCTCAGAATAACTATTGTGTTCATTTTCATTTCACCACCACAGGTGTAGAGTTACAGGCTTGTTTTTCCTATGAACTTCCACCGTAACCTTTATCTCTGTTCTACGAGGAAGGAATGCGGAAGGGTTCTACATCTTCACTTTATAGTAGCTTCGTTCCTCTGCAACGTTCTGAACGGTTGGAAGAAAAACGTCTCGATGTGGCCGATGTTGGACTTTTATTGCACAAAGTTGTATGACCCCGTACGAATGCAAAATTCGAAACGATATGTTAAAACTAAGTTTTGTACATACAGTGACACTTTGAAAGTGAGGTTGTCGTAGTGTTCGACGGTTACCATGAAGACGGAGACACGGTCGTTTGAAAAGGTTGGGAGCATCGAAGACGCGCCGCCAAACATCGTTCGGCAGACATCGTTGTCAACGCAACGTCTATCCCTTCTATAACACAGGAGGAATTTTTGGAAAATTTGCAAGAATAAAGACAAGCTTATTAACCTTTTAAAAAAAAACTTTGCAAGATGCCGATATTACCACTGTATAAAACTGCAAATTGTATTAAAAATCCCGAATTTCTTTATGTGTGAAATTTAGAATTTATTCGCAAATGCATTACTCAAGTTACGCCACATAATTTTCACACCGATCGCCAGACGCAACATGACCCCAAGTAAATTATCAAAGCTTTACCTGGGTGGCCAGCTTGCTAGAATTTGCTGGGAAAGTTATGTAGTGTGAATTGAGTCAGCACTTTTTATGAAGTGCAGGTGCTTAGATTTTAGCTTGTATACATATATAAGTGGTATTAAATTGAATAAAATTTATCGTTCGTTTTTGGGCCCGAGCTGCGTTTTATTTTAAATATTTTTTAGTCGCTATTACTGCCGGTACAAGAACCGAGTAGCCCGGGATATTAATCGTTAATTTGCCTTTCAGGTTTAAGAAGTTCGTGTAGTCGGTGCACCACCGAATAAACAGCAACAAGGTTGAGGTGAATCACTTTAACCTACTAACTATTAACAAGCAAACAAAAGAGTACAAAAGAGTTTTCTTTAACATTGGTGACCCGACATGATACAGCACGCTCAATCATGCTCAATAGGAGACATCCCATATAAGCAAAGCGCAATTTGCTGAGCCATTATACCAAGAAGGATGCCACCGAAGATTGAAAAATCAATGGACCTTTTGGCTGCGACCCAAAGTATCTAGGGAAAGGATATCCAATACATACTAGCCAACTATAAGAAGGATTCTATGGACAGGTAAAGGTATAGTTACTACGAAGAAAGACTCGCACGTCTGGATGCAGCGGGGTCACGTTTTGAAGCTACTGACCAAGAAATCCGAGGCATACCTTCACCGCCGCTAGACCATGCATATTTTGCTACGGATTACTACCACAAGATAGAAGCAGTCTACGAAGAATTCAGGTAATATTTACCTACAATAATAACCCAATTTAAGGAAGCTGGTGACCTAAATGGGGCACCTCAACAAGCCGATACTGGGAGGGTACCATTAACACCATGCAGTACGAATATTATTGAGTCAAATGAAACTAGTACAGTCAGTCAACTTCAGCAGTCTAAATCGAATAAAGAATCATCATCGAAATATCTACCAGTTGGCGCAAGGGCTGGCAAGTCAGATCCAGATAAAACAGATACCACTAAAGGGGCCATACCCAAAACTTATGAATCAAAAAGCCATCCGGTATTATCAAAGGCCAATGGGTCCGAAGGTTCCAGAATTTGGAGAAGACAACAAGCGGTAACTCAAACATTGCCACGACATAACCTGGAGCAAACTGACTTCACTGGTGAGACAAAAGCGTTTTATGAGATCAAGATAAAGGCAGTAAATAAATACTGGGCTGAAATTGAAATCTACAACCATGACTTGTGGGAATTTGCAACTGACCCTACCTTAATGGAATATAGCCCGGAAGAATACATATAATTAGAAGAGAGGGTACAACAATTAGTTATGCGGCTCTCAATCAAGCTAGAAGAGCTACATCAACCAGTTAGCAGTTCCGCGCAATCACAGACCATGGTGGCTGCTAATCCGTCTACAATGCTGAAATTACCGAAGATGACTCTACCCAAGTTCGATGAAGATTATTCCAAGTGGCGCCAATTCGTCGATTTATTCACACAAATGGTCCACAATCAACCTATGGCTAGCTGCCAAATGATGTGGTACTTCAAGACGTACTTAATAGGAGAGGCCGAAAAATTGTTATGACATTTCACCCTATCCGAAGACAATTATCTTGCGGCATGGAAAATGCTGAAGGAAAGTTAAGAGAATCCCGGGCAATTGGCTGCATCACTAATTAATAAACTGCTGCATCAACCGTCACGTGCAACAGAGGCCCCGTCAGCCACATTCATAAAAACAATGTGTTTATTTGGGTTAGAAAGCTTGGGTCTAGAAACAGCCCATTACTTCTACTACACATTTTATACAAAAAGCTGGATCGAACTATCCACTCGCTTAAAGAACAAGGTCTATCGAATCCCAAGGAATTACAGACCATGAAGAATTTCCTAGCCTTCCTGGAGATGCGTTTTCAGTCGCTAGAAGTCTTGAGCAATAAAGGCAGAGGATCGGAAGAAGGAACTAGAAAACCAGTCTTGTCCAAAATGTCAACCTTAACATCGATAGTTACTCCAAGCGAAGGTTGTGTAACCTGCAAAGCCAGTCACCCACTCTTCCGGTGCCAGACCTTTTTAAAGATGATGCCGAATAATCGGTTGATGTTAATAAATGAACACAACATATGCCAGAATTGCTTGAAAAAGGCCACCATGTATCCAGATGCACATTGAAGGGTTGTAATAAGTGTAACAAAAAGCATAACAAAAGAGTTTGCTTTAACAACCACGTAAAAAAATAAAGCGTTTTGCTATGAAAATTCATAGCGAAATAAGTCAATCTGAAATTGACTCAGTTTATAGCTAAATCTGCAGCTCGAGAATTGAGTGGAAAAAACTCTTTATGCAAACGAAAAATTTTTGAAAAAGGAAATTTTATTGCAAAAAAAGGGCGTTTCATATAAGCAGGAACCGTATAATCGTCAGTTCGGCTTGGTTCCTGCCTGCCGTATACGCCAAAGCAAAAGGACAAGCTGACCCCCAAGTGTGAATTATATGAGGCGAAATACTAAGTCTATATAGTATGGGGTCAGCTTGGCTGTTTGCTTTGGCGTATCAGGAACCAAGCCGTACTGACTATTATACGGTTCCTGCTTATAAGAAACGCCCTCTTTTTGCAATAAAATTTCTTTTTTCAAAGATTTTTCGTTTACATAAGAGTTTTTTCCACTCAAAAAATAAAGCGCCTGGAACTCTACCCCTGTGGTGGCGTGGAAAGGAGCTTACAAAATACAATTTTTACATATAGGTTCTAGGAAAAAGTCGTAAAGATCAAAATTGTAGAAAATGTAATTCTATACAACTTTGTTCCTATACATTTATGTTCTAATGTTAATAATAAACGAGAGACTTCGATAATTATACTTTACCACATTTTTTCCCGTTAAGTTGGAAAAATCTCGATCGCGCGATAAAAATTGTAAGGATTAAAGTTATAGACAATCAAATTTACAACAACCCAACCCAAAAGTAACAATTTAAATGCTTTTTAGTCATAATTATTTGGTTAAGGTTTCAAGCATGACAAATAAAAATCAGGAAATGATTTTTATTCCTGATGAAAAAAATATTAAACATCTCATAGAGATTATTGATGACTTAATACAATAATAAAATAATCGTTATTTACGAACCCTGTTTTTATTAACTTGGTATATATCGTACCCACATGTATTCCCTTTTAATGGCAAAACTGACATTATATCTTCCTTTGCGGAGCAATCTTTAAAAACCAACCTTATAAAAATATTTATTTGTGCTACATTAATAGATATCTGTTGATTCATTGATTCATCACACTGTAAACTTAGAAAAACACATTTTTGTAAATCATTTTTTAATTGTTCTCTGATATTCTATTCTACGAGTAACTGAATTTCTGGATAATTGAACTTTCTGGATAGCTAACATAATTTCATTCTTATTTTTGAATTCTCGAAATAATATCTCTAATGCTTCAAGGATTGATTCTTTGATTATGTTACCACCCTCAAAACGTTTTTTGTGTATTTGAGTTTTGCAAATACTTCAGCGGGTAGCCGCTAATTCTTAAATTGCCTCCCTAATTTTACCCTAAAGTTTTGAAGAGTTTCCCATAAATTGTTAGAATTTTACTTCATTACACAGCAATATGCTATGAAGATTCGCACATATGTAGCTATATATTTATTTACATATAAACCATACGTTTAATGACACCTTCTTTCAAAGATCAAAAACTTAAGTTATATTTTGTTTAAATAAAGGGGTGACGTTCTATGCCTAAATAACCTAAGAAAATTAAATTTTCATAGTCCCACATCGATATTACTTTTTCTAATTTCGCCCCGGCTAAGGCAATATGAACAAAGAAGAAAAAATTGTTGATTTAATTCTCCCTCTACTCGTAAAACCCTTGGCTTTGTGTTCATGCATAAATAATTTGAATTTTGTAATTAATTATACACCATTACTTCTCCTCAAGTGGCAGATGTTTACACCACGATTAATTATATATGTACTTAAAGTGCTATATTTTGTGCCCATGTACGTGGTGCTATTAAAGTTCAGAAATGTTCCTTAAATTATACTTAGACGAAAAGGTTTGTACTTACAGTTTAGAAAATGTGAGCCTGAAATAAAAAATATGGTTTGAATTTTTTTCGTATTATTTTAAGTATTTATTAGTATTTGGAATATAAGATAATTTAATTATATTTTCCTGCCATTTACATGCACTATTTTGTGAGCGATAATACATCGGTCAGCACTAGGTAATGGCTGCAATTACAACAAATCTAAACTACACCGAACATACTCGCGAGTCATCAAGAGTTAAGGATATTAAATGTTACTCTTATTAGAGAGCTCATAACTAACTCTCTATCTACACTGATCATGAAGAATTACTTACTATTAGCACTTGCATATAATTGTATCTTTGCAACGTTATTGCACATATTGTACTTTCTCGTTTATTTAGTGCATAATTCGGCATAAAAAGTGGCATTTATCAATTTCAAATGCGTTAGATAGTAGGCGAGAAAGATGTTAGATGAAGTTTGTTTGTTTTGTTCGGTGGTGTAGTTACAGCGGGAGCTCCATTAGCGTAACGTGTAATCAACCGTGCTTTGTCGACATCAGCTATAAGGTTAAGACTACCCAGGGTGACCGCAAGTGCTACGATGGTAGCAAAATGCTACAATCAGCTTGTTTGGGCTACAATCTCACTACCCTCTGAATTGTGCTACGCCCCTGAAAAAACTTTGCTACTCTCAAATTTTATCTTCTAATTTCACATTAGTTTTTAGCTAAGAATAATTATCTTTGACAAATCAAGAAGTAATAATTTTATCTTATAATTTCTTTTGTTTTCGGTTAAGAACAATTTTCTTTGACCAGAGAAGTACGGCGATATGGCGTGGCGGCGTTGGCTTCTGCTGCGCTTCGTTTGGTGGGAGCGGTGAGAGTCCTTTCTCCCACTCCCTCCTACGTTCCAGAACGTAACTCGCTTCACTTACTTCAATTCATTGTTCATTTCATAAAGTTCGTGTTTCGAGTCTAACACACATTACTTACATTTACAATTCACTCACCACAACTCTAATTTGATTTTCTTGAAGAGGTGTTTTAAGTGATTGTAAATTGTGCAATACAAGGTACACGTACAAGCCAAGCACTGAAAAATTCAATTTCGAAATAAAGTAAATATTTTGTGTTGCTACAAATTTCTGTTGAAAAATTCAAGAAAAACCTTAACCTAAGTTTTGTTGTGCTAGCTACCGGCATTCGGCAATCAAGATTGTTCCTAATTTCATTGACTGGAATCTGTTTTAATTCATTGTACAAGATATGAGCACACTGCTGCTAAAATAGTTCAAGAAATAGGCTCTGAATTACAACCACCAGCTACCAACACGTAAAAGTATGTTCAAATTAAGATATGCTTTGTAGTAGGAGGTAGTAATAAGATTTGTTTTTTAGATATTTTATCAGACAATATAAAAATAAACCGACAGAAAGTGCTTCTCTTACAGTAGTTCAAGAAATAGGCGCAGAATTAGAACCAGCAGTTGCCGCATCTGCGGAAGAAGAATTATCTTTAGATACTTCTGCCGTAAGAATAAAATCTGCAAAACCTAAGAAAAGGAAGATTTGCAAAGATTGGCTTAAAGAATTTTCTTGGTTAGTTTCAAAGAATAATATAATTAAGTGTAAGTTGTGGAAAGTTCCACTAACAAATTCAGAATTTCATTTGATTCGGCATCACAAAAGGAAGCGAGATTCTTTGCAAAAAAGTTAAAAATGCAATTTTAAGCGAATTATGTGGCAAACTAATGGAGCAAAAGTTTTCTATTATAGTAGATGAATGCACAGATGAATCAGCAGTAAAATGTTTGGTATTACTGGCAAGATTTTTTGATAAGGAACAATTTTTGGTTGTAGACAGATTCCTTCCATTTATTGAATTGGAAAACTCTTTAGCTGATACAATTTTCAATTATGTAGTAGATTTCTTTAATGTTAGAAATGTTAGAAATGTTTCACTAAATAATATCTCTGGATTTGCATCTGACTATGCCAATGTTATGGTAGGCAGAAAGAACAGCGTAAAATCTAAATTGTGTAACGTTATTCCGGAACTTTTTGTTATCGGTTGTAAATCCCACTCGCTACATACATGTGTTTCGTACGCCTGTAAAAAATTACCAGACGATATTGAACAATTGTCAAAAAGTATATATTCCTTTCTAAAATTTAGTGCTAATTATCAGGCAGAAGTAAGAGAGTTTCAGGAATATCTTGACATTAAGCCGCATAAGATACTTCGTGTTTGTGGTAAAAGATGGCTCTCCTTATACGAAGTCATTGTATGCTTTCTTCGAAGTTGGGACGCTTTGAAGCTTTATTTTACAGCTTGTGTTTTTGAAGATCAAATAAAAGGGGCACAAGGCATTCTAGACTTGCTTGTCCAGCATAATATAAAGATTTTATTTTTTTTTCCTGAAATATATTTTCAAATTAGTCATTGATCTGAACTTAAATTTCAATCTGAATCGCCAAAGGTTCATATACTGTTACGAGATGTAGCAAGTGGTTTTCGTATTATTTAAATAAAAATTTCTTAACCGATAGTTATGTTAATAATTCTGCTTAACACTTGATTGATCCAAGACATAGAACCCATTTTAAGGAACTCAAACAAATTTATTTTGGAGCTGATGCCCTAACTTTATTTCAGAAATTACCTGATGAGAAAGCCTTTAAGTTTGCGAAATATGTACAAATCTTTTATATAGAATTAACAGTACAAATCCAAAAGCGCATAAATTTTAATGATCCTGTACTGAATGCATTGAAACTTCTTGATCCAGAATATTTAAAAGATAAATCTTTCCCTGAAGTAACAACAGATTTAGCCTTTCTATCTGATCGGTTTAAAAATCTTCGAATAGAAAATATTGAGACAATATTCTCTGAAATTCGCCTTTTATTAGAATTAAATTGTCTAACTGAAACCGAATTCACAAGTACTGTAACTTTTTGGGAATATATAATTAAAATAAAAAACACTGCTGGTAATAGTATGTTTGCAAATTTGGCTGAGTTCGCCTTCAATTTATTGTCACTTCCTCACAGTAGCGCAGCTGCTGAAAGATGTTTCTCGCATTTAAACATAATAAAAAATAAAACAAGTAATCGCTATAACTATGACGCTATTATGCCAAAATACTGTATAAAGAATATTTTAAAGCAAATAAAGACACATGTATGGATTTCAATCCTAATAAATTAGCTAACAATATGTTAAATTGTTAATTGAACATTAAAAGGTACCTATCTTAGATCACAAGCTTTATTTGTACCGAGGATAAAACGAAGCAATATTGTAGCATCATGTTCCTTACTTGACTTTTATTTTATTAATTTTCTTTGTTATGTTTAAAATAATTAATTTTTTTATGTGAATTTTTTTGTTAATTTTATAATAAAATTTGAAAAATGGTGTTCGCTCTTTTAATTGTAGAGCTTAGTTACATTATTTCTGAACGACTATATAATAAACCCGTAGTATACCTACCATCTAGTCGTGTTTATTGTTTCGTTTACTAGTGTGTTCTGCGAGCGTTCATTATCGCGTGAATTAAAAAGTTCCTTATCGTGTTTTTGTTGTATTCACTATTGTGTGTTCTGTACTGTTACTATCACGTTCTCATTCACGAAAATGCCACCCATTCAAACGAATTGTCAGATATTAATGGACAGTTTGATTAAAGGTTACCCTGGCCAATTTACAACTGATGGTCCAGTAATATACTGTAAAGTTTGTAGCAAGAGTATTACGTCTTCAAAGACCAACATGTGAATACGGCTTCTCATATAAGTAAGAATTTTTATCAATTAAAGTGAGAAGAATTTTTATCAATTCAATTTTTCTCATATAGGAGCAAGAAATAATTCCTCGACCAGTTGTCAACAGCTCCTGACGCAAATCACTTCTTCTACTTCGCCGTCGTCACAAAAGACTGAAATTTGTAAGGATTTGTGTGAGTTAACGATCGCAATATTCCATTTCATCAACTCAATAAAGATGTATTCAGAAAATTCATGAAGAAGTATTGTCTCAATCAACTAATCCCAGAAGAGTCAACGATCCGTAAAAATTAAAATTACCTGCCAGCTATTTATGAAGACGTTTTAGCAGAAATTCGGGCTGACATTTTAAACAATTTGGTGTGGATATCAGCTGATGAAACTACAGATTAATGTAGACGATATATAGCGAATTTAAAAATTGGAAAATTAACAACCGAACCTCCTACTCCACACTTGATTGCCTGTAAGATCCTAGAGAAAACCAACCATTCAACGATTGCCCGATTCATAAATGATTCCATAAAAGACTTCGTAAATGTCAATGACTTGATTTCGTTAACAAAAAAAGTGTTTTAAAAGCACCGTCGCGTATACCAGACTTACAAAGAACAACTTCTGAATTTTCCACTACCTCCGGAATCCGTAATAACGCGATGGAATACCTGGTTGAACGCAGCACTGTTCTATGCCGAGCATTTTGAGGCCATAAGAGGTGTAGTCGGTCAATTTAACAGTTCCGATGCACTGGCGATTGCATCATGTCAGGAAGCATTTGAAGACCCTTTAATAAGGAAAAATATAGCAGCCATTAAAATGCTCTTCAGTGACATACCCGACGTAATTGATGGATTGATGGATTGGTGGATCTGATCCATGCACTTCCAAACACATTTTCATTAAAATCCAAAATAAGTTAGAC
The DNA here is from genome assembly GCA_963930735.1 of Dioctria linearis. Lineage (NCBI taxonomy): Eukaryota > Metazoa > Arthropoda > Insecta > Diptera > Asilidae > Dioctria > Dioctria linearis. The sequence continues at coordinate 241,374,932 of OZ005741.1, forward strand.
ACTGTTCTTGCCAAAAATCTGGGCTTTGAAGCAATTAAGCAAATAAATGCTTACATTAATAGAGCAGGTCACAACTTACCAGAGGTGATTTCTGCGGACATGGCGCAAAATTGTAAATTTGCCTTGATGCATCGGTAGACGTAGAACGATCATTTTCGGCGTACAAATTTATATTAAGTGACAAACGTGACAAATTTCAAATTGAAAATTTAGAGAAGTATATTGTAATATACTGCCATAAAAACTATAATTAATTTTTAATTCTTATGTGTTTTGTTGATTTTGAATATTATTATTTATTGGTTTAAATTATTTTCTATATTTAACTTGTGCATTGATTTAAACATTCAAATAAATGATCTCTGACAAAGTGTTTCCTTTTTTGATAGTGCATGTTTTGGCTTTTTTTTCTGCATATTTTACCAGTTTGATAGTGAATATAATCCGATGTCTACTTACCATATTTTATTGTAACGCCATCTTGGTGTGGCAAATTATTTTATGACATTTCATTTTTGGCTGAACGATGGCTATGTCAAGACTAAAAAGGACTTCGATCAGAGGATTGATTGGATTAAAGGATTTGGAGCTCGCCAAGCTCTAAGAGCTGAAGAGATTAAGAAAACGAAAGTTGTGGGTGAATTCCCATTATGACATTGAAGAATATCTTCTTAAAGATCTCATGTGGGAGGATGGAGAAAAATACCGAAACTTCTGCCGTATGAGAAGAGCACAATATAAAGAAGTACTTGATTTGATTTGCCTTTATACATAATTTCGACGTTTCTGTATCATTTTTATATGCTATATGAGCTCATAGGTTATACTAAGTTTGTCCTTCCGTTTGTAACGCACAGAAATAATGCTATTAGAGAAAATGGGTTGGAATAGGTACATAATACTATAAATTATTTTGTTTTCTACATGACCGTCCGTCCGTCTGTCCATCCTCACGATAACTCGAGAACGCGTTCACGAATCTGCACATGGGCTTTTAAAAAAAAAAGGAAATTTAAGTTCTCAACTAGCAATATTTCTAAGTATGAACGAAATGGCGAACTAAGGATGTGTGCCAAACGAGCTAAATGCTGGCTAAATCCATAACTTTTTCATTTAGTAAATTTTCGAGCTTGCTAATTCTTCTTCTTTCTAATTGACTAATTCTTCGTCTTTTGAAATGGCACATTAATTTTTCTAATTTGAAGGTTTTCTAAAGGTATTTATTTTGAGTATATATTTGCACAATGTATGAACGAAATCTAAGAGCGAGTGGTTATGACCAATGTAAGTAAGCAGGAATAAATTTTTGTAATTATTTCCGTATTTAAATATTGTCTTTCTAACTATTTCAGTGACTAACGATGAAACAATGAAGTTTATTGCAACTAGGATAACGTTTGATGAGGAATTCACAAATAAAATAGTCGATGTAAAACAAGTTTGGGAGCAAGTAAATGATTTTGCTAAAATTGTTTTATTGAAATTTAATTATTATATAATTTTTAATCTAGTCTTGTTGCATCGGAAGCCGGGATCACTGAAATGTATATAAATGGACTGACTGATCTCCTGTTTCATGTGGCACCAGTTTTGATTCCAGAAAGTAGGCTCTCGCTGGCGCTATATTTAAAATATTTGGGAGTTTACTTATATGCATGTCAGTGGGATTTACCGAATTTACCACAAAAGTATTTGGGACTATTATCAAATTTTAACTATAAGGCGAAAGAAGTGTTTTTTACAACGCTGTATCATCGGGATCAACGTAGACGTCAGCAAGAACATCAAGATCCTGTGACTCATATAATCGTAGTAGAACGAATTTGAGTGAATCGGAAAAGGATGATTTGCGTACAAATAAGAAAATTAGAAGAGCAGCAGCTCTTTTCGAAAAATCTATGAGGTAACAATTTAATATTGTACATGATTCTTCTGAATCTGAATCGGAATAATAATAAATCAGTGTTCTTTCAGAAAATACAATTTAATTCTTTAACATTTCTTATTATTTTTTTATATAAAATTTTATAATGGGTAAAAATAATGTTCGTTACATTTATATTCCACTATGCCGCTGGAATTGTTGAATCAATGAATCACGAATATCAACGGCTTGAGCATCATCAGGTCGCAGTGGTTCACCCTGATCATTATCCAATACGTCGTATTCTTCATCATCGGATTCTGGTTCATTATTTTCAAATTCCAATCCGTCGTTTAAGCAAATGTTATGCATTACACATGCAGCCGCAACAAACTTAATGCTATTTGTTAATTTCAATTCCAATGTGTGCTTACCCAGGGATTACACGAGATAGTACAGCTGGCATGCAAGGCTCCCTTCCAACGCCATTTTTAACTTGACAGCAGAAGGCAAGAAAAATGCAGAGGACAGGTGTTGGTAAATGATGTAACGCAAATGATCCCAGAAAATCTCATTTTCCCAGAATAAATTTATCAATTCTCTAAAGCATTTCTTTTCCGCCATCTTGAAAACTGTATAATGTGAAATTACTATCACTTCAGCTGCCATGGTTTTTCATCATGCTTGTTCGCTGAAAGTGGAGCTGTCAACATGGCAGTAGAGCTTACACGTGCATGAAGTATGGCAGGTGCAGCTTGCATGCAAGCTGTACTATTATGCGTAACCCCCGGGTTAAAAATACACCGCCACCGTAGTTTAAGTTTTCCAAATGTAGATTCAATTACGGTGTGTGCTCTGCTATGAACATTGTTAAATTTTTTTTCCAGCATTTATGAGAGAACAATTTTTTTTTTATCGGTGTAATGATGGCAACCCGACATAAACTCCAAACGTAACCCATATCAACCAAAAGGTAATGGCGCTCGGGAGGAAAATATTGGCTATTCCGAAGCACTCTTTGATCATGTACAGATCCTGGCCAGCCAGTACAAATACTGTACTATTTACCGTCGCTACCATAAACTGGCTGCAATTGGATTGTAGTATATAATTTTTTATTAATGTACAGGTCTCGCAATCTAGTTGGGACTGTTATTTTCACATGACACCCATCGATAGCTCCAACCGCATTTGCAAATATATTTGTTTTTCACGCAGATTAAAGCCATGTCCGAGCTGACTGTATGTTTCTGGTGA
>OZ005741.1:241378252-241428846 GCA_963930735.1 Dioctria linearis
ATGCGAAGGAGTATACTTCGGATTCTTAGGGAGCTCCAAGAACAGCTATCAAAGCTTCAAGAGCTCCAAATGCCAAAGGTAACTAACCAGAGGCAAGTGTAATCAATGACCACAAAACGGAAATAAAATTGCCTAGCATTGAAATTCCGAAATTTGATGGTGATTACACTAAGTGGAGATCTTTCACGTTATGTTTGAATCTTTGATTCACAAAGATTCTCAAATTCCCTTAGTACAAAAGTTGCACTATTTAAAGTCCAATCTATCTGGAGAACCAGAAAGGATATTGCGACAATACGATGTAACTAGTACTAATTATCACCAGCTTGGGCAGAGTTGACACAAAGATACAATAATAAAAAGGTATTAGTGTTCACACAACTCAAAGCCTTATTTAATCAAGCTATAGTAAAAGGTGAACATGAAAGTAGCCTGAAAAATTTACATGATAAAACAAGGAATGTTTACATGAATTGGAATCCTTGGAATAGGTACAAAGACCTGGGATCCAATAATTATTTTTATAATAACACAAAAACTACCTATGGAAACTCGAACTCTATGGGAACAATCAATTTCCAAGAGTACAGAGATTTCAGAGTTAAAGGAAATGTTTTGTTTCCTAGAATCTCGCTTCCGAACTTTGGAAGCTATTAACACTAGTAAGTGAGTTATGTTGCCATGAACAAACATGGACAAAATAAGTCATTAAACTATCACGTCAACGAACAATATGGTTGCGTGGTATGTAAGGGAGACCATCGCATACAAAACTGCGATGATTTCCGACGGCATAATATTGACACTCGTCGGAAGATCCTGTTGAAGCATAATATTTATTTTAACTGTCTACAAAGACATAATGGATCTTGTAAGATGAGTAAAAGGTGCCCGGTGTGCAAAGGAGAACATACAATCCACAAATGCACACAATTTAAACAAAAGGGTTTTAATGCAAACGTGAACTTGTGATAAAGAACAAGCTTTGCACAAATTACTTAAAACCACACAACAAAGAAGCATGTCCAAATAAAAATGGATGTTTCAAGTGTGACAAGCGTCATCACACATGGCTTCATGAAGACAAAAACATGTCTTCAAACAAACCAAGGGCTGTTGAGACCATACAATCAAGACAGTCAGAAAATTCTGTCCCATCAACTTCGGCAAATGCTTGTTCAACATAAACAGAAAGCCACACAAGCACTATTAGCTACGGCTATAGTACATGTTAGGGACAGAAGTGGGATAACAATTCCATGCGGGCTTTGGTTGATCTAGGATCACAAAGTTCCTTTATAACCGAAGCGGCTGTTCAATCGTTACAACTGAAAGGCGTGTCAACGTCACTTCAAATTACCGGATTGGGATCTACACAAGTGGCAAAGGCAAACAAAGAAGTGTCTGTCCATGTGAGATCAGCCACCTCAGTTGATTTTGAAATCCCATTGCGGCTTAATGTTATTAAGAAGATAACTAATATATTCCACCAACACACATAAGGTCTTCTGATTGGACTCATATAAAAGGCTTGCCTTTAGCAGACCAGAGTTCCTAAAGCAGGGAAAATAGACCTGTTGTTAGGTGTGAATACCTATGCAAAAATTCTATGCAAGGGAATTAAAAGTGGACCTGAAGGGATCCCCATAGCACAGAATACAAAGCTAGGGTGGATTCTTTTCGGAGAAACAACAGCACCACGAAATCAAGTGGATAAAAATGAAGTTTTTTCTGCATTTACCACAAGTAGTGCTGATGACTTAGCACAGCTAAATATGCAAGTGCGGAAATTTTGGGAATGGGAAGAGCTCAACCCAAAACGTAAACTCACTAAAGAAGAAGAGCAATGCGAGCAATTCTTCAGTGAGAATCATAAACGCCTGGATAATGGCAGTTATGAAGTGAAGCTGCCATTCAAAGCAGGCAAGGTTCCCGAGCTTGGGGAATCAAAGATAATGGCATTAAAAAGATTCGCTCAACTCGAGAAAAAATTCGAGCGAGCTGCCGACATACGGGCTGAATATCATAAATGTATTCAAGAATATTTAGACCGGGGGCATATGTGTAAGGTAAATAAAACCAAACAAAATGCGAATACCCAGAGGTATTACTTACCCCATCATGCTGTTTTAAGGACAGCACTACTACCAAATTAAGAGTAGTATTTGATGCTTCCGCAAAGTCATCAAACGGGAGAAGCCTCAACGAACAAATGTTGACAGGTCCCACATTACAACCAAAGTTGTACTCAACATTGCTAAAATGGCGTGTTCATAGATATGCAGTGACTGCCGATATAGAGAAAATGTATCGAATGATTAAGATACATAAGGATGACCAAAAGTATCAGACAATACTTTGGCGAAGTAGTGAAGTTGAGCCGGTAGAAGAATACGAACTCAACACCGTAACATTCGGCACTACGGCAGCACCATATCTAGCAATAAAAACACTGCAGCAATTAGCCAAGGATGACAAAGAAGAGTATCCTAAGGCGTCAGAAATTGCAATGCAGGATTTCTATGTTGACGATCTGCTAACAGGTGGAAATACCATAGCAGAAGTCAAACAAACCCAAAAGGAGCTAATAAAGCTATTAAAGGGAGGAGGATTTAACCTCCGGAAATGGGCAGCTAATCATGATGAAATGCTTGATTGGTTACCTAAGGAAGAAATAGAGCTAGAGTTGCCATTAAAATTTGAAGATGACAACCAAGTCAAAGCTCTAGGAATCCAGTGGCATCCAGCCACCGACAATTTCATGTTTGCCTTCAAGGCTTCAGAATTTGAAGCAGAAGCCACAACAAAAAGAAAATTTTTGTCACAAGTAGCAAAGCTATTCGACCCTTTAGGTTGGATAGCTCCCTGTGTAGTTTTGGCAAAAATTATCATCCAGAAATTATGGATGCATGGATGTACCTGGGACGAAATAGTCCCAGAAGAATTCAGCGAGGAATGGAAGAAGTTCAAGATACAGCTGCCTCACATATTAAAAATAAAAATTCCTCGCTGGATACATACCAAGCAAGACAGAGACAACTGCCAACTGCATGGATTTTGCGACGCATCAAATTCAGCGTACGCAGCTGTCGTCTACATGAGAATTCAAGACAATGACGGCAAAGTAAAAACAACATTGCTCGTGTCAAAAACTCGAGTCGCTCCCGCAAAACCAATTACTCTGCCAAGACTTGAGTTAAGTGGAGCAGTATTGTTAACTAGACTACTAAGTCAAGTTCGAGCTGACATGCATATGAGTAAAGTCAGCAGTTTTTCATGGAGCGATTCAAAAATCGTATTGGCCTGGATATCAGGTCATCCAAATAGATGGAAAACATATGTGGGAAACAGAGTTACCGAGATACAAGAAGGTAACCTAAATAATACGTGGGGATATGTACCTACAAAGGATAATCCTGCTGACATGGCATCACGAGGTCTAATGCCAATAAGCATTCAAGACTGTGAGCCATGGTGGACAGGTCCTAGTTGGTTAAGGCAGCCAAGCCAAGACTGGCCACAAGATAAGAGCCTTAGCAGAGAGACGTCTTACGAATTAAAGACAGTAAAAGCTCTTGCAATGCAAAAAAAACGAAGGGCTCGAAACAATAATTGAGCGATTCTCGTCATACAAACGATTGTTGCTTGTCACTGCACAATGTCTCCGATTCGTCCATAATTGTAGACATAAAGAAGAAAGGAGCATTGGCAGATTGACACCAGCTGACATAGAAACAGCCAAAATAAGAGTAATCCAGCAAACACAACAGCAAGAATTTGAAAATGAATTCAAGCAGTTAAAAGCTGGAGAAAATTTAAATAAAAATGGCAAAATAATAGGGCTTTGCCCATTTTTAGACAAAGATTCAGTCTTGAGAGTAGGTGGCAGGTTGCAAAATTCAGACCTGCCAATCTCAACACGACACCCAGTAATATTACCCAAAGATCATCATTTAACTAATTTAGTGATTGATCACTACCACAAAGAAACTTTGCATGGTGGACCACAACTGGTCCTAAATACCATACGAAGTCAGTTTTGGATCATTAATGGAATACACGCCGTTAAAAAAAGGATTCATCTCTGTGTAATATGTGTTAGACATCGCGCTGCAACACAACAGCAGCTCATGGGCAGTCTACCCAGTCCTCGAGTGTCACAGGCATACCATTTGAGAATACGGGGTTAGACTATGCTGGTCCTATTGATGTCAGAACCACAAAATATCGGGGATCCAAAACTTATAAAGGATACCTATGTTTATTTGTGTGTATGGCAACAAAAGCCATACACATCGAAGTAGTCTCCGACTTAACGTCTGAAGCCTTTCTCGCAGCATTCAAAAGATTTGTTGCAAGAAAAGGTTTATGTGCTAACATATATTCCGATAATGGAACAAATTTTATTGGGGCAAACAAAATTCTTCAGCAAGAATATAAAAATGCAATCGCTGAAGTAAGTGAACTAGCAGCTCACAGTACTGCAGCCATGGGGATCAAATGGCATTTTATACCTCCTGCAGCTCCATTTCAAGGTGGACTTTGGGAGGCAGGTGTAAAAAGTATGAAACACCATTTGCGTCGAATTTTAGGTTCAACAACCTTAACAATAGAAGAATTAAATACATTAGTTATTCAAATAGAAGCATGTCTCAATTCCAGACCGCTGCACGCTATTACTGCGGATCCAGAACAACTGGAAATTCTCACTCCAGGTCACTTTCTAATAGGAAGACCCCTACTAGCTGTACCAGAGCCCACCCAAGAAGAGTCAAATATGCACCTTCTAAAACGATGGAAGCTGATTCAGCAACTACGTCAACAATTCTGGAAAAGATGGTCAGCAGAATACTTGACCGAATTGCAGAAAAGACAAAAGTGGAATACACCACAAAATAATATTAATATTGGTCAAGTTGTCGTCATTAAAGATGAAAAACAACCACCAACAAAATGGGTGTTGGGGCTCATTGAAGAGCTACACCCTGGTAAGGACGGCAGAGTTAGAGTGGTGTCTGTAAAAACAGCAAACAATATTTTGCAAAGACCCATTCAAAAAATGTGCCCCTTACCAGTCAATTTGCAATAAAGGTGTAAAGGAAGTAAGTTGTGATGTCCGTAAATGTTTGTATACGTCAAGTTTGATGCATGTATGGGTCCTGGCCATATATTTCTATTTTTAAATATTTACCAAATAATACATAAAACTTTTCCGAAGTATTAAAATAGGTCAAAGAATGGAGATGGAAGACATCTTAGACGTAATGTACGATGGGCTGATGAACGAGCTTGAGACGACGTGGGCAGAATTGGCAGATACTGCAACAGTCGAATGGGCGATCACACCATTGCCTCCGACACCACCGCTGCCAAGTATGCCAGACCTCAACACGCCGCCTAGAGAGGCAGAGTTCCAGTTTAAGATGCCTCTGCCTCCGAAGCAACCAAGATCCAGCAGTCCAATTCACGTGGACAAAGTCATAAGCGACATAAAGGACTTGGACACCTCACCAAAATTGACCACACAGCTACCCCTCAAGACCCAAACTCCCAAAACATCGCTCGAGAAAAAGTATGATGTCTATACGAACGACGGGCAACACATACGCATCGAGTTCGAGGAATTGCAATCAATTCCGTGGGAACGCATCCGCAAATCGAAAAGGATGCGATATAATTTATTTTTAAAAGACGGCGCGTCCATTAGACTACGATTGGTTAAAAACAAAGTCGTCTGGTACAATTATCATTGGCCGAAACCAAAGGTAAGCGCTCGTGCAATTTTTCAAACAAAACATGATCCAGTCATTTGGTTGATGCACAAGGAGTGCATCAACGGGGCCGGAAGTTGTTGCAATTAGCAACCGAAATAAGATTATATATAATAAAAAATATATAAATATATAAAAAAAAAATACAAACAATATAGTTTGTAAAAATAAACCAATATATAAATTTAAAAAGTATATAAGAATGCATATACATACCTCCAGTGGACCAATCTGTGCCACTTTTCGAATTTTTACTTACAAGTAAGAAGTATATACGCAGCAGCCAGGCTGTTGAACATTCCTAACATTTACCATAAAGATGTGAGGTGTTCCAGGTCTTACTATATTTAAACATAGCAGCATGTATATATATACACCAGTCTAATTGAAATCTCATGTATGATTTCGAAAAAAAGACGACCTTTTAAGGAACACCTTGGTAAATTTGAATGTAAACATTCAGCCACTCAAGGATTTAAATTTCTGTCCACGCAAGGACTAGAAGATGCTGTAAACACCAGCAAACATAGCTAAAAATTAAAAATTAAAACAAAATCACTAGTTTGACCAAACCAAAAGAAAACAACTTTTAAAAAAAGGAATCACTTAGCTTGTCATCTGCAATATCCAGTGCAGGGTTTCGTTGCAGGACGTATATGTCCTCACGAATAACCATAATACAATTCACTTGTACTTTATACATGATAAAAACAATAAATATACCATTGAACGAAAACAAAACACATCACGAACAGAAATAAAATTTTCACTCAATGACAAATGTCAAAACCACAACATTTAAATTGTGGCGCCCCCGTCATCTCAAAATCGTAAAACTCCCACAGCGCCGTGGTGAACTTGCGCAAAGTTGGAAACAATAGCCAGCAACTAAGCGAAGCCACAGAACAATGGGCGGCAGCTGGCCCCAACCATATAAAAAGGGGGCGATTTCAGAGGAAAAATCACTTGTTGCTCGGTATTTCACCAGTAGAGTCAGCTAGCTGGACCATTGCCACTAGCATTTTTTTCTGCCCACTTGTCCTCAAATTTTTTGTAGGGTTATTCCCACAACCATCTTCACACACAGGTAATAAAATAGAATTTTTTTTGGGATATTACCAGAAATTTTCTATTTAGTAAAAAACAACACCACTGAAATATAGAATAAATTCAAGATTTTGGGATATTACCAAATTAAGAATAGACTTCTATAATTTCAGATATTTTTTCGTCATAAAAAAGGGAAAATATTCTGGGATATTACCAGAGAATTTCTCATTTAAAATTTTTTTTATACTGAGATTGGAGAGTTAATTCGCAGTTTTGGGATATTACCAAGCTAAGAATAAAATTCTGCAATCTAAGTTATTTTTGTCTCATCTTTTTTTGTAACTAACTATTCAACAAAGTTGATTTGGGAAATATCCAATTGACTAAGGTTAACGTACAAGGTTTCACAAAACATTTCATTTCGGGATATATCCAAGTGAAGTGTGGCAGGAAACTTAAGTCAATCGGGAAATCATTAGTATTGGGCGATTTCCATACTAATTAGAAACCCCGGTCAATATCTAGGCTAAGTCGGCGGCAAAATCCCTTGGGATATTTCCAGGGATTTTTTTTCTGATTTGGTTTCGGATTCAGGAAAGGGACAATATCGTGGTATTGAACCTTTTGGGAGATTTTCAAGGGTTCAATCCAGAAACCAGAATTAGGTCAAAAACAGGTACAGGGATTAGCTACAACATTCAGGGTTGAGTATACCACAGAAAATAAATAAGTATAAAACTTACTAACCTTTTTTTGTTTCAAGAGGATATTAATTAACTCCTTTTTTATATATTGAATTTTCTGAAAGAATTTGAATTGCTATTCTTTTTTTGCGCTTTATTAATTTGTTCATTTCTCTCATTGCAGATAATTAGCAATAAGTAGAAATTAAGAGTGAAATTAATAATTAAGATTTTTTTGAATTACTTTATTTTTGTTAATTTTATTGTTTTTTTTTTATTTTTTTGAATTTAACTATTTATTTGTTAAAATATTGTTAGGTTTAAGATCACGCAATAAACGTATTAAGAGCAGGTTAATCTTTCAATCAGCAATTTACCTAGTTTATTACTTCCATTTTTTATTTTACATTTAATTTTTTATGTACAGCCATAGGAGCTGTAACAGGCCTTCTTCACGCGTTCTTGTAGATTTGCCTTCCAGTTCAATTTGGAATCGGGGACGACACCCAAATACTTCGCTTTACTGGAGAGAGTAAGCTCCTCTCCTCCCAGCATTGGAATTCTGAAATCTTGCATCCGCCTCCTTCTAGTAAAAAGGATTAGTTTCGTCTTCGAGGGGCTCACCCTCAATCCACTATTATTGGCCCAGCTATCCAGCTTAAGTAGCGCCCACTCGAGCCTTTCGCTAATAGTAGAGAGAAATTTGCCAGTTACCAGGTTGCATATGTCATGCGCGTAGGCAACTACCTTGAAGCCCTCTCTCTCAGCCTTGATGAGGATTTCATCCATTACCAATAGCCACCAGAGTGGTGATAGCACCCCCTTCCCCCCTGCGGTGTACCTATATAGACTGCTATTCTGACAATAGCGTCTCCTGAGCAGGAGCTGATCTTTCTACTGAGAAGCATTGAGTTGATCCAGTCACATAGACACTTATCAACACCCACCCTTCTCAGTCCCTGAAATATAACCTCCGTCTTCTCGTTATTTAAAGCCCCCTCAATACCCAGGAAAGCACCTAGAATGTACTCCTTATACTGTAGGGACCTCTCAACAACAGACACCACTGCATGTAGTGCCGACTCTACCGATTTCCCTTTTGTATAGGCATGCTGACTACCACTGCCGCCCTGCCAAACATTTCTTATATACACCTCTATCAATCTCTCCAAGACCTTAAGCATAAAGGAGGAGAGGCTGATAGGTCTAAAGTCTTTTGCCTCGATATGGCCTGTTCTGCCTGCCTTCGCAATGAAGATTACCCTCACTTCCTGCCAGGCCCTGGGCAAGAAACAGAGCCTCAGGCAGCTCTTATAAATCGGCACTAGCCATGGTATTATGTACCTTAGTGCCTTCTGAAGCATAATGTGTCTTAGTCCATCCACCCCAGATGCCTTAAAGGGATTAAAAGAATAAACCGCCCATTTTGTCGCTTTTTCACTAACTATGGAGCTGATCACCACCTCCTTTCCATCCTGTAGGTGCCGTTCTGATGAACTCGCCACCGACGGACCTATCTCCCCGCTGCCCGGAAAGTGGGCGTCAAGAAGTACATTTAGCAGCTCCTCGTTTGTGGTTGTCCAGACTCCGTTCTCCCCTTTAATGAAGGACGGAGTACTATGGTCCTTGGCAAGTACCTTCCGAAATCTGGACGCTTCTGTATTAGACTCTATTGACTGGCAGAAGCTCCTCCATGAAGATCTCTTTGCCGGCCTTAGCGCCTTTTTGAACGATCTTAGGCCGTCCTTATAACAGGACCAGTCTACCTGATCTCCGCTGCGCTTGGCTGCATTAAACAACCTACGCGATTTTTCTCTAAGCTCACCCATTTCCGCATTCCACCATGGTGGCCTTGATTTTCCACTGGATCTGCTTATGGGGCAGGCTTCCAGGAACGCTACGTTTAACGCCTCGGTGACAGTATTGACCGCATCATCCACTGCTGACTCTGTGATGAGTCTTCTACTTCTACTTTTAACTTAACTAAAATTAACAACAATCCGGGAATATATTTTGAGGAGTTAGGTAGAGCTGAACTTTATTCTAAAGAACGGAGAGTAGTAGTTTAATAAGATATTAGGAGCTTTGAATTTACAGCAAGAAAAATTGATAAATACGTTACAACAGTTAATGAATTATGCGAATCGTTGAATAATAATAATCCATTCATAACTTGAGCTTGCCGTAGCACAATAACAGAAGTCAATCTTGTATTATATGAAATTAAACAAAAATATAACCTGTTGACGCATAGAGATGGAACTAGTAGTAAAAGATCATTATTCAATGCTATTGGCGTTGTAAGCAAATCCCTATTTAGAACACTAAATGAGGACGATGTTAAATATTATGACCGACAAATCGAAAAGCTAAAATACAATGAAAACCACTTATTAAATTTAATAAAAAATCGGACTGTAGTTATTGAAACCACAGAAAACATATTCAATAAAACACAAAGAGTTTTTGAAAAACAAGTAATAGCGCTAGATAACAAAGTTTCCTTGATTAAAGCTCAAATACAAAATGTAAACGCAGAAAGCGTTTCACTTACGATAATATCGCAAATCGAATCCCTAACTTCACTCATAATGCTAATAACTTTACGTTACCAAAGCACGGTGGAAACGATAGTGGACCTGGGGCCGGATTCTGTAGCACGGAGAATTTGGGAATTTGGGAAATGAGAATTTCGTTTTCTTAGAATTCCTAATTCCCTAATTCTCCATTCCCAATTCACTAACATGGTTGGAGAATTAGGGAAAACGTAAGAAATGTGAAAAAGTGCTAATCGCCTGGGACGATTAAGGGTATCAATTTTTGTTGTAGAGGGTTGGACTTTTTTTCATATGTGAGGTACATCTGCCTATTACCTTCCAATGTCGAAATAAATTTAAATTTCTTTTTTGTTGGGGTAGTTTTTGAGGGATGTAGGAGGGTAGGTTTTCTCAAGTTTTTCCCGGATAACGAGAGAATGGAGAGAAGAAGGAGAATGTATGTGGTATCAAAAAAAATGGGAGCTCAGGGAGAACAAGATAGGTTTAGGAAATGTGGCAGGGAGAGTGCGGGGTAGAAATTGGGGCTGATTAACGGAAATTAAAAAAAAGACAATATTAGGAGCTGTAATAAATCGCAGGAGTAAGCTCAGGATCTGTAAGCCCACATTTCTTACGTTTTCCCTAATTCTGCAACCATGTTAGTGAATTGGGAATGGAGAATTAGAGAATTAGGAATTCAAAGAAAACGAAATTCTCATCTCCCAAATTCCCAAATTCTCCGTGCTACAGCATCCGACCCCTGGTTACAGATGCACGGCATGGGAAACTACACCCATCCATAGTCACGCCGGATCAGCTAAACGCTATTTTAAACACCATTCACCAGAAATTTCCAAGCGACACTAAACTTCCAGCGATCGTAAAGGACAACAATCTCCTCTCATTGTATCATATCAGTCACATTAGCACCTCAATATTCAATACAAAAGTTATATATGAACTGAAAATACCACTTCCGTCGAAAGAAAATTATCAAATATTCAAAATTATTCCCTTACCAACACCACATGAAAAACGTCTAATTTTCATTCAACCGAGCATCGAATATTTAATAATAGACTACAGCAAAGAGCATTACTACGAAATAACGCATAAAGAACTCTCCAGTTGTATTACGGAAAATCACAATTATTATCTATGTGGCATTCAGCGTCCTATTATTACCATTGGTAAAGAATCGAAAATCTGTGAGCTACACCTGCTAAAATGACAAGAAAAAATTCTGCCCAGTTGTGATCTAAGACAATTTGACTATGAAATTATATGGATACAACTTTCTCAAATTAACAAATGGCTATTTTCATCTCTTTACGAAATTACAGCTGATTATATCTGCGAAGATTCAATCGCTCCACTAGTAATATCAGGGATTGGCATAATAGAAATTTCGGGTAATTGCTACCTCCGCACACATGACTTAACAATACAAGGCTACAACGTTAAAGAAACGCGAATAAAAAATGCATTCGTCCCTCCAATAAATATAACAGATATAATAAAACGAGTGAACTAAATTTTACTACTCCTAATAGCGATACAAAGAAAACAAGAATAACTAAGTATTCACCTGAAGCAGGTCTAAAAATATTGGCGGGAAGTATTAAAATTCTCAAAGAAGAAGAAAATAAGGATTTAATTTCATTGGACCCGCATACGGTCCACCATTATGCACTAGTATACGTTATCGTTTCCATCATTATAGTATATGCAAGTTTTAAGGTATATAAAATCTATAAAACAAGAAATTTGCTGATTGTAAAAACACAGCAGGGTACTAATAGTGACGAAGTGAAAAATGAATCAATAAAACTTACTTTAGGTGTGAGAAAATTAATAAGGTAAAATCAAATAAATAGAAAACAAAAATTCAAGAAATTTAAATAACTACCTTCTAACAATGAATATTAGGTAAAAATTATATCAATAAATAAAGGGTGTTTTCACTTAATTTTTGTAAAATAAGATAAAATTATGAAAATAAAAATAATTGTGAGAACCAATAAATAGAAATAATAAAAAGTAACCAATAAAGCTTTCTTTATGTGTAAAACAAAATAAATAAGGTAAAATAAAACAGATAAAAGAAATAAAAATCCATGATCTTTAAATAACCTCCATTTGTCAATGAATATTAGGTAAAAACTCTTATCAATAAATCAATATAACTTCATTTTTGTAAAAGTAAGATAAAATACATATAGAAAAAAGATACTCATTGTAAAACAAAAAAAAACAAAAAAAACTGGGTAAATAAAACATATATATGTATTAGAAAGATTTTTAATTAAGTTATTATCTAACTTTTCATATTTCTTTTAAATTAACTTTTTTTTTGGGAATTCTTTTAATAATGATATACCAAAAATAATTTACAATTAGTTTAAAACTGTAAAAAAAAAAAAAAAAAAATTTAGATTTGTAAAATGTACAGTTAGCATAAAATTAATAATTTTCTTTTGATAAATTTTGTTCCTTAAATGAAAAATTTCATATTTGTAAAATAATATGTCAAAATATTGTAAACGAGAACCGATCAAACAGACTAAAGAATTTTGTTTTGTCAAAAATTTTTATTCTCCTTTTAGTACCAAAAATTTTTTTTTACAAGGGGGATGGGATGTTATGTTCACACATTGGGTCACACCTAATTGTGATCATCTCATTTCCTTCAAGTACCCTCAAAAATTATGATGACCATTTCCTTTCTTTTAAATTCAAGTGCCTTCATGAATTTCCTTCGTGTGTTATGTGAGCACTTGAATTTCACATATTTTTTCATTTGTATGTCATCACCTACAAAACAAAATTTCACAAAATTCTGATTACATAAACAAGAAAGAACCTTTTAAAGAACAATTTCACTTATTTCTTATCAATATATCAGGTTACATCCGTCGAGTCGTGCTAATGACATTAAAGACCCGACCATAGCATAAATTATGCTGACTCGTGAGATTCAAAGATTTTTGAAGAACCAAGCCTGGCAATGGGGATCATTTTATTAAAGTTGAGTTGGATTTCGGTTTTCGGTGCATACGAACGGTGAAGTACACAGCACCCCAATTTTTTAAGAAAACTCTTTTTTATATAAAGTATAAGTTCTGAGTTTTAGTTTTGCAAAGGTTTATAATAAAAAACCCAAATATTAAAGTAGCAAATAAACTGAAGTAAAGTACAAAAACGGGAGTGCGTTTTAATCAAATAAATTTCTTTTTTTACATAGCATCAACTCCTCCTTTTGCATAGCACCAACTCCTCCTAGCTGGCTCTTATCGAAAGAAAAGCACGGCCAGAGGGACATAACACAAGAGAGGTCGATACCAGATCTTATACTGTTGAAAAATATCGAATCCAAAGAGAACTACTAACAGATACAAGAACTTCGAAAGAAATTCGAGTTAGCTAACCACTGTCGGGTCACCAATACGATTCGATATCGTGTTCCGTTTTTTTCTCCTGAAATTCGCTAGCACATCGCATGCGAGTTCGATTTCGAAGCATAACTTCACCTAGTCGAATTGATTTACTTCGAATTCGATTCGATTTAAAACCGCAATGTTTGAAGGGCGAACATGCAGAACTGCGAACATACCAAATACTGCATGAGAGCTCTGATGAAAAATTTGTCAGCACATTCATAAGAAGAAAACTAAATTTCATCATAAAAATTTTTTGCAGTCCAGACAGTAGGCAAGCAGCCGAAGCAATCCAATTTCTAAGAATAATGTCTTAGAAAATAAATGCCTGTCGCTAGATGAAAATAAACATTAAATGAATTCAGAGTCATCACCAAACCTTTGGGTTTCTTACAGTGTTGCCAATTTAGCTAGTCTGTGGTCAGATTTAGCAACTTTTTAAAGCATTTGGCCACATTTTTTTAATTTTAACTATTAGCCACTTTTTTAGCTACTTTTTCTATCCAAAGCTGTTTTTTTCATTACTGGCATTTTTTAGAACTCGTCCAACTTTCTACCCAAGACTTACGGTTTTTAAAAAAAAAATCAAACAATAGATGCGGGTAATACTATCAAATATTTATATGCTAGGGATGAACGGGATTAGAAGGTACCATTGTTGTTAAATATATATATGGGGAAAGTAGCAAAAACGTAAGCTTCAAACTAGAATGGAGCCAACATCATGCTTTATTTGATTTCTGTCTTGAGGAAAAAATTCCATGCTTACTGTGTGTAGTAAAAAATGTTGAAATCGGTATGGTAAGGGATGTTTTAGGTATGCTGGGTTGAGTTAAATTGAAATAAATCCAAGGAGCATAAAAGTGGAAAAGAGCCACTTAAGTTTCTAAAAGTATGTGATACTCGTTGGCTGTCAATAGAGCCTGCCATATCTCGCGTACATACTAGAGCAATGGGACGATGAAAACATTGCACGCATCGATGGGATTTCACATTGAATTTAATAGAAAAACATTATTGAAGCATTGAAAAAAATTGCAGTGTTAAATGTAGTAAAATTCTTGAAAGATGTTCAAGGTAAACACATAATAAAATTGATGAAGGTTATTTATGGGGATTAAAAAGGGAAATTATTGACAAGATTTTAACTCAGTAGAATAACAATAAATAATTTTATGAAGTGGGAAAATGTCAATAATACAAGCCTCTTTTGAATCGAGTTATCTAAATATAAAACTGCTGCAATCAACTGAGAATCATTACAGGAATCCTAACCGGGCACTAACTAACTAACTAACATCTCACCCGCTGATGTGTGTAGGCAATGTTTCGTACGGGATGAAACATCGGAGCACGTCCTGTGTAAACGCGAGGTCATTGCACAATGCATATTCCAGGATTTTAGCTCATATTTCTGGAAGCCTGCCGACTTCGAAGAAATCTCTTCCAAAAAATACTGTTCTTCCTAGGAAGAGTGAATTTGTTGGAGAAACTGTAATGAAAGCGGTGTACAATAAGCCAATGATGGCTGCAGCTCCAAGGCCATTCACCCCTGCTAAATCTAAATCTACTTGAGAGCTCAATTCTGCGTTACAATAAATTTCCTTGCTGTATTACCGTCATCTTTAGTTCCCAATTCTTGTTTTACGACATCTACAAGCAGACCCATTTTTGACGTATACTCTTGTCGCATTTACAGTTTGCGTTCTTCAAGTGGAGCTTGTACTTCTTCTGGAAGCCATGATTTTAATGAGAGGTGGAAATTATGCAAAAGACATTCTAAGTAACGAATCCAAGAATGTAAGGTAAAGAAGAGGAAATTTTCCAGCCACCAAGACTGAGTTCATTTGTGAAGGCATAGTACCGTAGATATAGTAATTTTGAGTAGAATTTGTTCTAGGCCATGCCTTATTGTATTTCAGAGGGATCTTTAAGTCTTGCTTGTTGTACAGTTCAGATTTGTTCATTCTTGTTATAAGAAAGTTAAACGTGGGCAGACATCTTGGCAGCAATAACGCCCGTAACCAAATCTCCTATGCGACACATTCTGGTTCGATCACTGCTTTCTTGAATACTCCCTCGAATAGTCCTCGGTTGGTTTAGAAGAACGAATCCTCTGCACCTGTTATAACCTCATTTTACCTTTTTGATATTTTCAGCTGGAGCCATCATTTATTCGATATCAGGAAGGTAGAGCGCCTTTTCGAACACTTCTTTAGCCCTGATGATAAATGATTTCTGGAAAGAATAGCATGTTATGGTCGCATGTAAATATCGCTTTAGACGTTTCGGTCCAGAACGAAAGATTCCGAATGAACACCGGACAGCTAATAGTAATAAGAAAGAAAAACAGTCTGGGAGAAGAAGAAGAACTAAAATAGAATGAAAAACCACATGGCTTGGAAACGTCGAGAAAGTCAGAAAGAAATCAAACTATCTGAGTTGAAGGAAGATATGCAAAACAATTAAAAAAGCTCGAATTTGTCTAAGACCAGTTCTTATGATGATTACTCGTCTGTCACTTCGTATGGTCACCCATCTGGGCAAGATTGATTATTGAAGTGGGTTTTCTTATATATTTTAGAACGGTTCCTCGGACAGAAAAAATTATTAGCAATTTTATAGGATTTCGTATTCTGAAGAAGTTTTTTTTTAGTGCAATAAAAATATCTTGGACTGATCGTTTTCAAAGTATACGTAAAACACATAAATTTTTATATGGCAACACCAAGGAGCTGTCCGATTTAGTCCACTTTTGAAATTTTATTTGTTAGTACAATGAAAACCCCATGTACCAAATTTCAGCTCTCTACGTCGACGCGTTCTCAGGCAGTGTCCAAACGAAATTTTTGTATGGCAACCCCACGAAAGAGTTGCCCGATTTGTCTCATTTTTTTACTTAATTTTACTTTTTTGTTTTAAGTCTGTGTACAAAATTTCAGCTCTCTAAGTATACGCGTTCTCGAGTTATCGTGCGCACAGACGGTCGGACGGACAGACAGACGGACGGACGGAAATGCAAAAATCAAAATATTTTTTAATATTATGCGTGAATGTCCAATCCATTTTGCTCTACCATCATTATTTCTAGGTGTTACAAACGGAAAGACAAACTTATGACAAACTATGATTTCATCTAAGGTATAAAGAGAGTTATGTGTGCAAAAAAATTAGAGGTTCGCGAAGCTACACTACGAAATAATATTTATCAGCAAAAGCTGAACGTCAATGCACAAATTCGAGTGAAAGCAAGCCGTACGGAAGCTGAAATAAGGAGAAGTGTACCAGGGTACCAGGATGCTGTGAAAGACACATCGCGACTTTCTGTGAACTGTTGAGCGAGGTATAAAACTCCTGCGGCCATCCACTCCACTAAAAGAAGGGCACGCCCATTTAATCCTTAACCGTAGGTCTCAAGCTATTAAAAAAGAAAGTTGGCTATCAACTTCCAATGCACATTTCTTCGTGTGTCACACGATGAATGCACTGTTGATAATATGATGAGCAAACTTTTACTCAAAGGTAACGGCATATATGTTCAACCCCAGAAGTGGCCACGATTAATGTACACATACGTAAAATTAGGATATCTCGATAAGTAAAAATGACGTAGGCATACTGACGTGATTAGGACCTACAATCCTGCCGCTCAAGGTGTCAATTTAATACTACTAGTTTTTTTTAAATATAGAAATTCCCATTAAAGAGGATAAAATCTTCAATATTTAGAAAAAGGAGATTAAGAAATTAACCTCAGATCTGTGGTTCAGCAGTCAAGAATTTACTTTTTAAAGGAAAATTCAAAGCCCACTTTTAGATGAATTTTGTAATATATAAATAACTTCCTGATGGTACCGTTAGTAAATTAATAGATTTTGTAACGTAATGGGGCTATAAACTTTTGAATTTCTGCCTCTCACTCTCCTGGAGCCCTCATCAGAATGTAGGTCGCATAGGTCCGCTCCTCCGTTTATTTCAGGTTTCCTAGGGGCATTGCCAAGATTTATTCCAACAATATCATCGTGAGGTTGGGGAATGGCATCCGAAGACTGTAGCACCAGGCTCCGTGTGTAGTAAATTATATGTACCTACTCTTATGTCAACTAATCCGGAAATCCCAATAAAATAACCCACTAGATCTGCGAAATGTATCTAAAAATATACATAAATTCCTTCCTAGAACACCATCTAAAAGAGCTTGTTTAGAATTACGATGTAAGCTTGTTGGAATCTTCTACAGGTAAGCACCTGTCGTAGTCAAGCATATTAAATTATATCGGAAAAATAATGTACACTTAACAATCTTCCAATAAAAAAAAATAAATTCAAGAGGATCACGAGTTGAATAAATATCCTCTTAACCTCTCTCTTTTAGGCTTAAATTGAATTATGTGCTCACTTGTCTAGAAATGAGTCCAAAGGACTACTAGGCGCATAAGAATGTGATAACAATTTCCAATGTTCAGGGTGTTGGAACAAAAGCTTACACAACTGTACGTAGACAGAAATTCCAGCTTCCATTTGTCTTTTTGCAAATATATTCATTCCCACAAATACGGTTGGGATGACAATGACAACTTAAATTCAATGTGTTTATTTTCATTTCTCAATAATTTTTTTAAGACCTTATATATGTGCATAGGTCCGATTTTTGGTCAATTTCTACAAAAAAGAGCTAGGAATATACATACATCTATACATTTATAGATATTGCTGTTTGTATAGTAATGAAACAACCAAGACGGTTCGTAATATCAATATTAAAGCTTCCATCTTTGCAACTAACTACCAATTTAAATTAAAAATCTCCACGGATTATTTAATGAATGGTGCCGTTGCTCCTCTTCATGGGATTTCTGTAGTATGAAGGATGGTGGTTCGGACCCCATTTTAAATTAATCCACGAGAGGTAGTTGATTGATAAAAATGAATCTTATTTACGTCTTTAAGACATAATTTCAATTCGTAGCAATGTCTAAGATTATGTTTTAAAGGCTTCGGTCCTTCTTGACCTTAAGCGGTTAATGACCTTTTCTCGGCTTTATGATATATAGTATAATATACAAAACAAAACCTTTTAAGATGTTGGTTCTCTATCAAATGTAAGTAATCGTCCAACAAACGTGATCCGAAACTTTTTTGGTAAATGTTATTTGTTATATACAGAAATATTATTAAATTCAGAAAAATTTGTTAATTAAAAACAAAAAAAAAACAAATGTGGTAAAGTGTTCCGGTACGAACGTGCGATTTTCTGGCGTAAAGCCCATGGCTAATTTTAATTCCCCTACAACACTGGAGCAGTTACTCAGCAATCAGCAATTTCTAGCATCCGAAGATCACTCTTTCCATCTTTCAACCACCTACAATGGATCTTTTCGCTTTTCCTAGAACTATATGGATTTTCCTCGACGAGGACTAATCTCGGAATATACTGAAAATGGTCATGTAATACGATATGCTTACGTGTTCTACGTTTAGCAAGGAGATTCCTCTGATTTAACTGATTTCCCTTTAATTAATTGACTTGGAATCCTGCAGGCTTCAAGAAATGAATAATTTCTTAATCTTGTATGTACACATACCGGGGTGAAAGGTAACCTGATTAATATCAAAGAACATCTAACAGAAAGAATACGCATCTTGTATATTGAAAAGTTTTATATGACGGGTCATTCCATTATGACCCGCTTTCACACATTGTATGAAAACTCTCTACTTGTTAACGATCTGCCACTCACCGGTGGTGATATTAGGACCCACTTTTACGAAAACTCTGCTTTGAATGACGGCCCGCCACTAGTCACCAGTGGTGAATGACGGCTGGCGGGTCGTCATCGTCAAAGGACAGCACCAGATCCAGAGGCCAGAGCACGCACTCCGCATCATGCCCATGCATTGCATTGCGTGTTCTCTTCTCTAAGAAAGCGATTTTATCAAGAATACTTTGTTTGAGAGAATTTTCATTTATATTTCATTGCAGCAGAACAGAGGGAGCATAGTTACATATATGAGCGGATGGGATAGAAATTGGTGGGCGACAAGCAGTCTAGTTACAGTCACTGTCAGTTGCATTGATTCGTGTGGTTGGGCTAAGCATTTTCATGAGTGTAGGTAGCCAAGATATGCTGTGCAAAAGTTATTATGAAAAATTTTCGAGTATATAAAACCGGCTCGCCTCTTCAGCTAGGCAACATAGTGAAACATAAAACTGTGCATGGCTGCTGGCGTCGGCGTGTGTATAGGCCTAAACACAATTACGACGACCGGCGACAACTATAAGCAGCAACCACTGTCAAAGTCCTCCGTGGTAAAACATGAAACACAATTGCAACGACAACGAAAAAGAAGAAGATATATCTCTTGATATGGTTTGGTCGCACGCACTCAATCAAACGCTCTTCAAAACTCATTTTTGTATCTTAACTTTCTCTTATTTTGCCGCGTTTTTCCTGCTTGACTAAGCCAAGCCACTGCCACTAAATCCAAATGGCCAGTAATCAGTGCGATAAACTTAAAGAGCTATAAAAGTAACCAAAGATCAACATTATGAGGTTGCAGGCCTGCAGTTGGCGATGAAATTAGAAATTTTACCAATCAAGACTGTATGCGAAAATGTAGTCATCGCCGGTAGTCGCAACTGTGTTCGATTGGATAGGAAAGTGAAGGTTTTAATTTTTTGACAGTGGTTGTTGCTTGTAGTTGTCGCCGGTCGTCGCAATTGTGCTTAGGCCTTTTAGCTGTGGGGTGGTGGTGAACAAAGATAATAGAGCAATATTCTCTGAGTCTCAAATCTTCCGTCTGTTACCTCCCGACCGCACCCCAAATAACCATACAACTTGTGCATTTTTATAGGCCAGACGAAGCTTTTTGTTAAGTTATATGTTCTTTGTTAATATCTAGCTGCGGATTATCTAACAATTTGTGCCTATGAGTGATTCATTGTTGGTAGTTCTACAACTGTTCAAGAGTTTTTTAAAGTGTTCTATTTAAGCTCTTTAGAAATGCCTTGGATGTTTATTCACTTTCCACCCTATTAAAAGAAATCTATTGAAAGCAAACGATCTTCGAGCTCGGCGGAGCTGAACTATAAATTGTAAATATGTACTTAATTCTGCAAATTGAGGAAATAGTATGAGCTTCTTAGACCAATTCCAGCTGTTTTTGTTATTTAACTCATAAATACTAATTATATTGAATGTCGGTTTATTTTAACACAAGTACAACACATTTTCACCCCATTAAATAAATTACGTTGTAAAAATTAAATCTGGGGTAACTGCACTAAAACAGTAAAATATGTAGTTTTTTTTATTGAAACATTTTTCTATCCATACACTAGTTTAAATTTTTTCTGAAACGTCAATATTGTTCTTTGCATTTCCATAAGTATCCGATCGTATATAAACTGATTTCTAATAAGGTACCTGACGTCATACTATGTCACTCATGTCGTTCCTTTAGCGTAGTTAAGAAAAACAATTTTAGTATACACCCCTTACCTCAAACCCCTATGCCCACCAAATCAAATATGTTACATTTATATTTTATGAATCACCTTATACCTACTGTACTACATCGAATCAATCACATAGATAGAAAATCTTAGGAGCTTACTCATTGTATACAACTTTACTTCTCCTGCTCTGTGTTAGCAATCTTTATGGAATCTTAACGCAGTTTTATTCATTTTGCATATTGAATTTAAGGAGGTCTTCGTTTTAAAATTATCTATCACATCCTGCACACAAAAGAACCTCTTTTGTGTTTTTTGTGTGCTTTTTGGTGAATAAGCATATCCAGCGAAAAACTGCAGCCTAAAGGAAGGGATTTTTTCTCTATTAATCAACTTTTCAAGCTATTTTGATTATCACAATAGAGCTATCCCTCAGTAGTGACAGGGTAATTCTTAAAATATAGCTCACATGTAGTTCCTACACAGGGGGTATATATGTGCAGAGGGTATCATACAAAGGGTCCCATTTACATCGACAGTGAGACGAAAAAAATCTGTTGGCATGCATTAGATTTTACTACATTCCCTTCAGTGGAGTGAATACTTTAAAATGGAATCGCCTCCATGTTTATGCAAATATGTATGTTAATTTATTTGTACAGGGACTGGATTTTGTAACACGGACAAGTAGGAAATTTGTGGGAGATGAGAATTTTCGTTCTTTCCGATTAAAACTGCCTAAATCTGCATTCGCAATTCCCTAATATGTTTTCAGAATTAGGGAAAACTTGAAAAGTGTGAAAAAGTGAGAATCTCCAGGGAGGATAAAGGGTATCAGTTGGCGCAGAGATTTTTTGTTTTTCTATTCAAGTTAGATGGGTCTATTACCTCTCGACGGCGACACAAATTAAAATTTTTTCTTAGTAGGGTAGTTTTTGAGGGATGTAGGAGATAGATGTTTTTTTTTTTTAGTTTTTTCTGGAAGAACTGGAGAACGGATATGGGAAGAGAAATGTATCAGAATCAATTAGAGCTCGGTGCAAATATGATAGAGGAAAGATGTTGGGCGGGCTTTATTACATGTGGGTCATATACCCCAGTTCCTGTATTTTACATGTATTTATTCCGTTATTTTTTCACATCCATTAGTATTCTGCTGGGAGCAGTTTTCTGATTGTGTATTTCCACTACTTACCAGTTCTTCACAATGAAGTCTTGAAAATATGTTTATACAAAAAATTGCTATTTTATAACCTTAAAAAGAACTGATTCATTTCTTTTGTAATTATCTCCGAAACCATTTATCGGACTCAAAAACTAATTGCATATCTAATTAGTGGACAAAATTCCTACGTACCAAGATACTTTCACAAAACACAACAAAAAGAGACTATACTGTCAGTTGCGAATTTTTCCTCTTACTTTTCCACTTGCAAAATACCGGAGAATTAACTACTGGAATAGAGAATTCGGGATCTGGCGCCAGGAAGTAATTCAAAAATTCTTAGATTATTTAATATTCTTTAGTATATCAAAATGCATGCTTTGGCTTATTGCATTTGATTGTGTTTTTATATCACTTAAGAAGAGTAATATCTTATAAATTGTTTTATAATATAATTCAAACTTCTCACTACTGTGACGTCGTTTGTTCGGTCGGAGATTTTTTCCCGGAATTTGGCTCTGGGTAGCTTCAGAGGAGTAAAGGATCCAAATGATAACAGCCACTTGAATTCAATTTGTGCCTTTATTTCTTGCGTCCCTATTATAAATGTAAAATATTAGTGTGTAATATGAGTGAAATTTTGTGTTTACTATCTAAAACTAATTTGAGCGAGTTGACAGGAGACACTTCCGTTGTACACATACAACAGCGTGAAATGTACAGAAATTTCCGCTGCGCTCACGTTCCACCACACCGTTGTTCACGTACTGGTGACAGGATAGCTTTTTTCGTTGTTCACGTACCTACTACCAATAGCTCTCTGTTGTTCAGGTACTGGCTTATTGGATGGCTTTCCATTGCACACACACGTACCAATTAAAGGTTTCCGTTTGTCAAACGTACCACCAGTAATCTTCCGTTGTTCACGTACAAGCTCACAGGCAGGGTTTTGAGGGGGATGAGAATTTTCTAGGTCTCCCGAACAAGCCAGTTCAAATTACTGGAAACCTTGAGTACGACATTCGAGTAGGCGGTTGAAGTTGTCTGGTGAATCTAGATTGCCCTACTTATAACATCAATTCAAAAAGCAGTTGTGAATTATATAAAGAAACATTTTCTATATAAAACTTCACTCATAGTTTTCTAATTCTCTAGCTATATACAGGTTCGTTACATATCAATGGTATAAGTTCATTTAAAATATGATTTTTGGATTAATTTAGGTTTAAAACTTCTGCAAAAACATTGTTTCAAATGATGACAAGGGACTAACGTATTCAGTCAAAACACGTTCTCAAAAAGGGGACACAAAATTGATTATTACTTTGTAAATCTTGCTAAAAAACATGGCGAAGACATTGTCAATGAAAACAAAAGTTAAACAAAATTCCCATTCACAATTGATGGAAAATTCGAAAAGTATTTTGTATTTTAAATTAGAGATCTGTTATGATATAAAGAAACTTTTTAAACTCATGACCTTATGGGAAACATGTATTCTGGATTTTTGCTATACATACAGGATGTCCCGTATGTGGTGGAAATTTTTTTAAATTTATTGGATTCATAATCTTTGGAACTTCCACATGGTCTACAAATTTTTCCCTCCTCTTCTCTGCTTTTAAATTTTGGCTCAACAAAGTCAAAATTTTGATATTTAACTACTAATACCAATACCAATTTTTAATATCAGACTTAAGACGGCCAAAAGATTAGCTTTAAAATTAGCTATCACACTTTGTACCCAAAATGTAACCCTTTCTGCGTTTTTTGCACTTTTTATTCTAATTTAATTTCATTGTTTTTTTGTAATTCAGTTAAAATTCTGTACAAGCATACGGGATCGGCACCAATTAAATTATGGATTCTATTATTCCAACACTCAGCATAATTTTGCGATCTAGGAATATCATTTTCCTTAAGATAAAAACAGCTCCACAAAGTAGGTGGAAAAAGAGGAGGTTTATTGTTTGTGCCACAAATCTACCATTCCTTAAACCAATTTGCATTAATTTACCATACTCATACGGTATATTGAATTATTAAATTTCTCAATGTTTTGAGGAATGTCCATTTGGTAATGATATTTTGGTAGAGTCTTTATTTGCAATCTTCCTTTTGAGAAATGACTAATTTTGTAAAACAAACTTTGGAAAACATACTATTGAACCATCGTTTTTATGCCAATTTTATGTTTGGGAAATACATAAAATTTGGTAAGATGGGATACTCATATTTCTATATTATGTATGTTTCAGTGGCAAGGCATCAAAAGTTTCAAGGTGTTCACTGAACACCCAACCTATAAACGTATATTTTCTGCAGGTAAAAATAAAATAAAAAAATAAAAATTCATTTTGTCTAAATTTTTTCTGGTGCCCTAGCCCTCATATTATGCCTTTACATTCCTATACAAATATGCGAGAATGCAGGGAACAGAAATATTCATTCTGATCAAATTCGTAAGTTCCCCAGCCCTCATGCCTTTGCATTGCTAATAATGAGTGTTCAGTTTCATTACTGGAAGCCTTTGCACTGCTTACAGAATTGCCGCCGAGCACGGTATACAGCCAAACAATTTATGACTGTCCCGCGCCATAGATTTGCTATTTTATGTGTATGACGTCATCGAATCGCTATAAGTTTTAATTTGTCTGTAAATATATTCCACTGGATCCATTTAAAATGTTAAAATAAGTATAATTTTACTTTCTTAAAATAAAGGTAAATTGCATTTTTCAGTTTAAATCTCATTTAAGGATAATCAGGTCGGCATTAAAAATATTTGCTTGAAAGTTATATCGTTAAAAAAATGCAAAATAATAATGGAATTCCTATGATTTTCACAGTTGATTGAATTATATGCAATACTCGCATTATTTCTAGATTGAAATAAGATGTTGAAAATGGTACTTTCCCAAACATGTAAGACGTGAATTAATTTAGGTTTAAATAAGAAAAAAGGAAAAAGCAAAGAACAATAAAAAATAAAGTGACACGAAACAGTATTGAATCTTTCCTTTCAGTAAGTTTCCCTTTTACCCGGAATTGTGTTTTCTGACACAAAACAAAAACGGACTGGTTATCATAAACTGAATCCTTTACGCTCAGGATCAGTTTTATTGTTCACCTTCTAGTGAACATATCGTTGAATTTGTACAGTACAGAAATATTAGCAAGAAAGTGAGTATATTCACTGAGTGTTCTTTTCCTGTGTTTTTGCATGTGTAAATTTAGATTAAATAAATCCTGTGTACTTGTGATTGATAAAAGATTCATATCAAATGCAGTACAATTTTGCTTTGATGTTTATGAGGGTGCGCATATGATGTTCTCCTTACACTCTGTTTGTTAGTGTGGTGTTCCGCTAACAGACAAAATTATTGTTTGTGGTGTTCCGACAATGTTTAATTGTGTCTGCGACTGTGTTGTCTCGTCTTAGTTTTTCCTTGTGTAATGGATGAATCCTTCAGGGTACATAGATACATTTTTAAACCAGTATGGAAGAGTTTTGCCCATGTGTTGTTTAAAATTGTCTTACAGATGCATAAACATCCCTATCGCCACACAGATGAATTTCAGGCAAGGTAATTTAAGAGGAATAAGGTAAAAACATCTGTTTGATGTCGGGCTATGATATTAGCCATTTTACTTTTACCTGGAAATATTTTATGTTTTAAAAGGAAATAAATATACCGCCTTACAAACAAAAGACAAATTGGTAATCATCTAACCTTCCCACCTAAGTCAAAGTAAGTCCTGCTCCGCGACGGTATCGGAAACTTGAAATTTGTAGAAAACAATTGATATAAGAAAAAAGTAAAATTAACCAGAAATCAAACATTCCTCCAACACGATAAAAGAACACAAAAATAAGTTGTGCAGTAGTGCGATCTCTAGAAATCAATATTAAAATTAATATTTTGTCTCTACTTCGTGAACTCTCTAGAAATCACAGTTAATTAAGAACTAGGGTTTTCTTACATGTGAACTCAGTTTGTAAAGCTTAAGAATCTGGACAGTGACAATTTGTTAATATATAAGTGATTCTATAATTAGCTTGTTTTATTTCATGAACCCATCCAACAAAGATAAGTAAAAGTAAACCAGTTTTAAAGGTGAGGTGTTTTGGGAGCATCTGTGGCTCAGTGCCTAACGTTATCACATTCAGTGGAATGCAAGTTCGATCCCAGAAAGTGCACTTGGTATTTTATTGTGTAATTGGTTGCGTAGTCGTAATTGTTTTTATATTGGTTTAGAGACAAAGGAATTTAGTGAAAATCCCTTTTTGTGTGATCGTCCTTGAACATTCTATCGATTGTGCTGAAAGTGTACATACCTAAATATAACGGATGCATCTTCACTTCTTTCATATTAAAGGGGTAAAGGGACTATATTCATATATGTAATTCCATTTTTCAATGTTATTAAGAAAGTTGGAGTTAAGTGATATGAACTTTCACTGGAAGTTTTCCCAATGATATTAGGTTTGATTTTTATAAGATATTACATTCCCATATGAAATATAAATTGAAGGAAGATTACTATAATTGTATTCCACAGTTCAATTTACTTTAATTTTCCACTACCACTTTTTTACACATCGTTATGATGCATTGCAAATTTGGCTTCTCTTTGAGAAAATTACCATTGCCACTAACTAATTTTACTGTAGAAATAATAGAAGGACCACAAATAATATAATTAAGAGTTCAAATTATAGGTATTTCAGTCTTATTGTGCATGTTTTCTCGATAAACCTTTCGTGGTACCTTTTTTTTAGTAACAACTAAAAACCTCCATATACCTATTAATATAAAAATTATTACACATACTTGCGAGGCCAGCTGTAATTAAATTTTTAATTTTGTGGAAATGGTTGGCAGTGTTGGACGGTGATTAATCACATTGTGGTACTTTCCATGAAAATAAATTAATATTAATGGAATAGTATCTACGTTCTGCAAATGTGCGATGAAATTTTAATAAATGTAGATGGCTTAGTAGTAAATGAGAACAACAAAAACCCTCGAGAATACTTCCCAAGCCATGAAACAGAAATCTATATGTGTGCGTGCGGAGTCCGTTTTCTAATATCTTCTATATTGATACTTATGGAAAAGTGCTAAACATCGACTTTATATATGCCATAGAGCCTAAACTACTATCCATAAAGGCAAATAGTCTTTGATTAATTTAAAGCCTGGTTTCTTACCTTCCCACAGGCTACACTTCCTATATACCTATATACCAAAATAATAAAATAGTTTTGATTACAAAGTAACCTTACCATTTTACGCTCAATACCTCTCAGCTGAGTGATAATTGCATATGTGTATGTGCAGCCTTAGTCCGAATTTGTAGGCAGCTACATTCGATATCATCAGCCCACGGCATGCCATGACGGCACAGCGACATTACAATGATTACTCAGCTGAGAATTTTTGTTTGAGGAATTGTAGTCATTTGGTTAAGATAATTTTTTTTAAATAATTTTGTTAGGAAAGGTATGAACATTTTATTACGGTTCGGAAGATAAGAAAAAAGTTTAAGATTAAAATTAAACTTTTGTCACTTTTACATAAGAACACTGCAAATATTTTAGAATGTAAAGACTACGTTGGGCCTCGCATGTGGTAGGGAGGTTTTGGAACAACTGAAATCTACGGGCTTCAAAAGTGTACTGTGTATATGTATTGTAACAAAAGTTTTACTCAGCTTCTCCTGTATTCACTGTGGGTATTTTTTTACAGAGGCCACTGTGCAATGTTTACTCCTATTGCGCTAGAGTGCGACGCTACTGCCTGCCTATCATTCTCACGGTACAAAACAACAACCTTCGATGCGTGTGTGGCTGGAAGAGGCTAACCCACTATGCAAGTGCGTGATTGAATTCGTGGTCATATAGATGTGCTTCTTGTTTGGATCTTAGTCAAGTTGAAGGCAATCCGGGCGAAGAAGACACGCGAACGGGTATTTTGTTACGAGTGCGATATAGTGATCGAATAGAATAATAGCCGTGCGTATGCAAATTACAACGTATCAATAAGGGCAGTTGTAATGTAGAAAATTAAGTGTGATTGAAGGTGTTTGTGTTGCGCTTAAAATAAGAAACAGAATGTGGCGCTGGCGCTCGTAGCTGGCACTGTAACGCGAACTGTCAAAACTTAACAGTACGATTTTCGTATGGTAGCCACACAATGCATAGCTGGCGCTGGCGCTGTAGCGCACTTTTGCCAAATTTTAGCTTTTGGCGCGCGCGTCATTTCGAAGCGATTTGGTGTAGTGAGTGAGCATGGAAGATTTTGACACGGAAAAATTTATTGAAATAATGAAAGGAAAAGAAATATTGTGGGATCTATGCCATCCGCTATATAAAAATTCAAAAGTAAAGCGGTAGTATGGAACAATATATCGGAGGAGTTTCAAATAAGCGGTAAGTTGATTGTAGTAATTGCATTTAATTGAAATTACATGAAATTAAAATTTCTTTTAGCTGATTCATGCAAGCAAAAATGGAAAAGGTTGCGTGATTCATACAGCAGGGAGAGAAATAGAAAGAAAGTAATTTCTGGACAAGAAGCCGATAATTTTGAAAGTGGCTGGAAATATTACATCCCGATGGAATTTCTTTTTGAAAATATCAAGCCGAGACCGTAAGGACTGCAGACTTCCTTTTTCACTTATATATGTACTTATATAAAAAATTAAAATACCTACAGATCCAAATCAAACTACGCAAATGAGAAAGAAGAGAATGAAGGAAATGTTTTTAAACTTGGAACTTCCATTTCAAATAGTTGCGATTTCAACGTAAGCTGCATCTTGGAAAAAACTGTTTTGAGCCCGAGTAATTTATCGTCCCAAGCAGCCGTAGAAGTTTTGCCAACAAGCCCGCGCCAGGGAAACATGAACAGCAAATCAAATTCGACAACCAAGTCGCAGTTTTCCTTTAAGTCACCAATGTCAGGCAACAATAGTGGTTACAGCAGATTGCAACGCAAGAGCGATAAAAAATATAGGAAGGTTTAATCGACACAATGGCGTCAATTAAAAATTTTTGTGCAGGAAGTAATCTACCTGCGTCACAAGAAGATGAGGATGATTTGTTCTGCAAATCCCTTGTTACGAAAATAAGAAAATTTCCACTTCGGGAAAAAAAACCATGCGAAAGAGCTAATGCTCAAAGATATCAACGAAATTGAGCAAAAATTGTATAGCGGCGGTGAATAAAATAATAAATAAATTTTTTTTGAAAACTACAGTGATGCTTTTATTTTTTTTTTTTACTACATCAATCCTTAATCAAGAGTAGTTCTAAAACTAATTAAACTGTAATAAGGTTTATGACGGTTGGAAATATACTTTCCCCTCGCACATGAAGTATTCCGTCAATGTGCAACGAACTTCAAAGGCTTCACGTGTGCTGTTGTTGTTTTTAAGTGTGCGTATTGACTTCAGCTGTATATTTTCTTGTCGCCAAAGTCCTTCAATGATTACATTATTGTCGTTTGAGTAATCGCAATAATTTTGTGGACAATACGAACTGCAATGATACAATTTATCTGTAATTTTCAAGAAATTGTGTAATATGACACATGCAAGAACTACCTTATCTGCATTTTTGGGATGGAACTCTATACAGCTGAGGAGCACTCGCCATCGTGTAACCAGAATACCAAATGCATTTTCGACTACGCGCCGCGCTCGGGATAGTCTATAATTGAAAACCTCCATTTCTATTTGCAATAATTGACCGGGATATGGTTTCATTAAAATTTTTCCGAAAAGGAAAAGCATTATCTCATATGAAATAATATGGCACAACTTTGCAGGAATGAGGAAGTTTTGCTGGTGGTGGTAGATTGATTTCATCTGCCCAAATTTTTTTTCCAAACACTGAATTTCGGAATATCCTTCCGTCGCTCTGGCTACCAAAAGCTCCCACGTCCACAGCAGTGAAAATATAATTTGCATCGCAGAATGCAAGCAATACAATGCTGAAATGGCCCTTGTAATTATAAAATTTGGACCCTGATTTGGGGGGCCATTTCATTTCCACATGTTTGCCGTCAATACTTCCAATGCAGTTGGGCATTTGCCACTTGTCATTGAAGTCATCGCTAATACTTTTCCAGTCCATTGCATTCAACTTAGTCATATACACAGGCGACGACAATTTCCACAATACGTCACAAACTTCTGCTATAATTTCTCTTACAGTCGACACGCCTATCCGGAAACTCCAAGCCAAATAATGTCTGGAAACTCCTTGTGATAAATATCTAGAATATTTGTATATATTAGTAATAAATATTCGAGAAAATTTACATATGTTTCTCTTACATCAAAGTTAAGACAAGCCTGCACTCTGGCTCAATAGGTTTCCTAATGGATGTTTTCTCCATATGACCTTTTATTAAGTTCAGCAGCAATTCATACTGCAGTTTGCTCATTCTCGTAGCTTTGAAGAAGAGCTCTTCATCGTGTTGTTTTATATATCTAAAAGTTGTTTCGAAAAGACCCGATCGACTCCTTTCCTGATATAAGGGTCGCATCCACCACCTTCTTCTATTTTTTCCTTTTAAATATTTACGTGTTAAAAAGCAAAAGCTCAGTACAGACATTAGAAATGGAGTTTTTTTCCGTTTATCCATTTTCATTGTCTTAATCACAACTTTTATTTAATATTTTTTAACAAAACCTTTCACGATGCCAAATGACAAGTTAAAGCGCCAAATTAGTTTTGACAGAAGTAAGCTGCAGCATTGTGTTCATACTCAGCGACAAGGTGAGCGGCAGACTATGCGCCAGCGCCAGCTCCAAGCACCAGCGCCAGCGCAACATTCTGTTCCAGCCTTAAGGGACAGTGCTCCAGAAGATGTGCCCGAGACAAACCAGCAACGGAAATAGTTTTGTTGCTGCACAAGCCGGATGTATCAAGGATGTAACTCTGCACGCAGGTGAGTTTAGACTTAGATTTAATTTTGTTTATTTCGCCTTTGGGCTATTAGCAGCCGCAGTGGCACAGTGCGTGATGTGCTATCTTTCCTAGCCTAGCGAAATGTCGATTTTAGCATTATTTGAGAGAAAAGCGATATAACCTAAGTCGTGCCAATTTTGAACCTTGCGTCGGGGGAGTTTTTTGTTTATAGGCAATTGTGTCAAGTTAGAACCTAATCTGTCATGCAATTTTATGTAGTGCTACTTTCTGCCCCCTCTGAAATTGTGTCATGCTAGACTGGAGATGGATATCTTCACAAAATATGCACATCAAAAGAAAAAGAAACAGCTATTGTACAGCACTAGCTCCACTTTATTTTATTTGAAAATATTAGATTCGCTTTTATTTTATTTTTTTTCTCAAATAGAAAACAAAATAAAATTCAATGATTTACATTTATTTCTCACTCTAATTTCTTCCTCGCAATTATCCAAAAAAAATAGCGCATGCACAAAAAAAAAACTTTTGCTTACTGTGGAATATTCAAACTCCCAGATTTCTGCTTGTTTATGCAAATATATTTTCACCATTTTCTTTTCACTTCACATTATAATTATTGACTTATTTAAGTATTACAAAGATTTTTAAAAAAAATTTCAGATTCCAATCGGGCCAGCGTTGTAGTTCGTTCTTCTTGAGGGCGACAATCAGGATGGGAAGAATAAAACTGAGAGCGACCAAGATCATGGCCTCTAAAGGTTATATACCGGAAGATGACCTCGTCGAGGGTAATTTTTATTATCAGGATACTTCCAAATTAAAAAACTTTCTTTTTAGGTCAGATGTCTCACACGATTGCGGGACAGGATAATGAAATGGAATTGGTTTACTTCCTATTTATAGCTTTATGCGTTCATAAGTTAACACGCTATGGTTGGTTTGTTTCAATTAAAAACAGCTTTAAAGAGTATATTTGATGTAGTGTAGGGACATAAAAAACAGAAAATATCTCAAATAGCAAGTAAAATTATGTAAAATTTTTGATACTTAAATTTCTAAGCTTACGGCAACACTGAGTTTCAACATTCAAGAAATTAAGGGGAAAGTATTAAAGATAAAAGAAGAAAAGCCATGAGCAACTATTGTCGACCGGCATGTCTATTGTAACGAGAGAAGTATTTAGATTGCTTATTGAGGAGAAATTTTTTTTATTAAATTTGTGGGAAAATTCTGGTTATTCAAAAGTTTAACTGAATCTTAATTTCATTCGCATATATTTCGTGTGGATTTGCGGTCATAGTGGTTTTCTGTGAGATTTTAATATGCATAATTTAGATTATTTGTATTAATTCGCTCAGTAAATTTTATAATGGATTCAGGCTGTCTTATTATAAGCTAATTAAAAACTACTTTTTCAAGGATCACAACTGAAAAAAACGGTAATAATTAAAAACGGGCGACCTAAGGCCGATATGAAAAATTTAATATCACAGCTCTCATAATAGGGATGTCAGTAGCTGTTCGTCGCTTCCCTGTATCAATTTATGATAAAAGTTAATGGATTATGGGCTGCGAACAACTTAAAAAACTCTTTTTTTGGCCGTGTTTGCTTTTAACCTCAGATAAAGATAAATCGGTTTGGTCACAATGTGGAAATTCTGATTTAAATCATTTGATTGCTAGTGTTATGAAACATGAAAAGGGCTTGGCATATATGAATTGCATGTTAGCTTTTAAAACATTTGGTCTAGTTAAAATTAATGTATTATTGGATCAGCAAAAAAAAATTTCTATAAATCATCACAACGAGGACGTTGCTAAAAATAGAAAAAATTTTAAAAACGTCTCATCGACGCTATATGCTTTCTGGGCATTCAGGAGTTATCTTTTCGGGGCCATGATGAGTAAGTGCAGTCTGCTGTAAATCGTGCAAATTATACGATGCGACTCTGTATAATCATTTGTATAGTGATTCCCTATTTAAAGATAAAACGTTCGATATTCAAAATGACGTGATTTTATCAATAAATCAACTATCATTGGATTATATTAAAAGTGAAGTTTAGAGCTGCTCGTATGTGGCAATTTTATTAGATGAGATATCTGATGTGTCTAGCCGTCGTAAATGTCCACTATTATTCGATTAGTGGATGAGCACGGACATATACTGGAAAGATTTTTATTTTTCATTGATTTTAGTCTAGAATAGATCTGCTAATGCCATTTCAAACCTTATTTTTAATTTGGCTTCTTCAAATTCTTTTAACTTCGGGCACAAATTAGTAGCTCAGAGATATGATGTGGCTGCGGTAATGGCTGGAAATTTGAATGGCACACAAGCTAAGGGTAGGGGAAGTTTACCCTAACGCATGTTTCATTCATTTCTCTGCTCATCGCTTAAATTTGGATCCGAACCGGAAAAATGGGACAAAGAAACAATTTTATCTTCCGGAGGGTTTCTACATTTCTTAAATAAATTTGATAATCAGATTCTTCTCATTACTTTTGTAAAAATATTTGATTTCACTCATATTTTATTTAATATCCTGCAGAGTAAAATCATGGATATTTGTTACTGCAGCGATAAAATTCATGAAATAGTGTTACATATTCGAACTATACCATCAAATCTAATATCCATTTGGGTAAAAATGGTGTCAATTATGTCCAGAAATAAGATTTTATATTATTATATATAGGAGATTCTGTTTATTGAATAGCTCAATTACAAGAAATTTGTAAGTTATTCTCAAAAATTTTACCTTCCAATGCATTTAATTCTATTAAGAGTTCGTATGGACAGTTCTTTGAATTTTAAAAATTGAACAATATGTTATCATCGTGGGCCTCCAAGCCGAGAGCTTAATCTAGCCGCGGATTATGATATACTTGGTGTTCAGTAAATAAGTAGGATGCAGTCAAGGGCGGATCCAGACACTTGCTCTAGGGGGGGGGGGGCGACTAAAAAATTTTAAAATTAGAAGTGGAAATAAGAAAGAAACTAATTACTTATATTACGAGGTGTGATAAAAAAAATACGGTGAAACCATTTACAAAAAAAGTAATCAGTTTACAATTATTATCTTTCAAAGTAGGTACTCTTTTTGGCTAGCAATGCACTTATCCCACTGTCGATTTCTTGATTGGAAGCATTTCTGGAAGGGCTCTTTCGGAACGGCCTTCAGCTGCTCTGTCGTGACCCTCTAAATGTCGAAAAAGGTGTCAAACGTTTTTCTTCTAGTGCAGTTTTTATTTTTGTTAAGAGCCAAAATTCGCGTAGTGTTAACCTCGGAGAGTTACGGTGGATATGGACAGACAGGATTAATTTTTTTTTTTCAGAGAACTCGCGTATCGAGTGCGAGTAGCACGGAGCGTTGTCGTGATGAAAGAGGAAGCCATTGAACCATTTTTCTGGCTTATCACGGACTCAGGCGAGATGTTCAGTTCTACTCCAAGCTCTCGAATTGTCAATCGCCTGTTTGAATGAATCCGTTTTGCCAGTTTTTGCACTTCTCCTGTATTTTTGAGGTCCAAGGACGTCCCGACTATTGCTCGTCTTCAACCCTCTCATTTGCGTGCTTTTAAATCGCTCAAATCATTTAAAGACAGTCTTCAGAGTCAGTTCATTATCTCTATATACTGATTTTAACTATTTATGGGCTTCTTTTCCACTTTTCCCCAACTAAAACAAAATGTAATATTAACACGTTGTTCCAAATTCATAATGTGCGACAGACACGGTAGACATGACGTTACTCTTCCTACTCTGGAAGCCGACTGACAAGTCACCTCGTTTAACCTTAACATTGACTTTCTGAAGGAATCAGGCTATCAGACGGATAGTTCAAATGGATATAGAACCAGAAGTTGCTGCTATAAACATTCATTCACCGGATTTTTTGACCACACATCGTATATTACTTGGCTACAGGTTACATGAGCTCATGACTGAGTGAATTTGAAATAATACAAAAGTTTGATACCCCTGTACAAAATTTTAAGCAATAATATAATAAAGTATTTTAAAAAGCTGTCGTAAATTCTCGATATGGGAGATTTTCGTAGTATTGGACAAAATTACTTAGAATCTTTAAGATTTTTGTAGGATTTATAACGCATTTTGACAAACATATTTTAAAAATTTATAAAGCCTTTCGTAAAAAAGGAACGCACGTACGTTTACGATTGTCGAAGCGTGCTTCATAGTTTTTACGAAATGCGCATTTCTTTTGATAATATAAAATGTAAAAATCGCGAATATTTCGTACATATTCTTTAGAGAGAGATTGTGTATAACTACTACACAGATCTTGCTAATAATTTCATAGTTAAGAATACGCGGACTTAACTATGAAGTTATTTGTGCAAGGTAAAATATAAGTGTGGAAAGTGTTATTTTTAATTTAGGTATAATAAAGGAAGCAGGGGAAGTATAATCAGTGGAAATAGTTACAAGCGATTTGTTCGGCTTAATGGATTTAATTCGATTAATAGAATTTTGAGAAATATTACCAATATTTCAAAGTCATGTACGTATCTATAATAAATAACAACGTGAGTGCATATAAACGAATTTTTCATACATATACAATGTAAAATAGACATCGATATTTTAACGTCAATCAACGCACATCATTTAGATTTTTTATTTCCTGCTATTAAGCAACATACATAAATATCTATCTACATACCTACATATAAATACAAGACTAGGTCACCCTTACCCAGTACACAATCGCATCAACATAAGCAAACTAAATCTATTAACGCGACCCACTAAAGTAGCGCGCAAGCAACAAGCAGTGATGAAATATCGATCACTGACCGCGATTCAACATGAGGGCTTCGATGAGGTAATAATAACAAAGTAAGTAATCACAATAGTAATTATTATTATCCTAAGCAAATTTTAAGTTGTATAAATAAGCTAAGAAAATTAAAGAAAGGATCATTATCAGAAGATCACTCATCGTGTTTCAATTCAGGTGGAGTTCTGCTATCTAGTTGCTCCCCATATATATCACTGCAGTTAACGCTTTAATAGCTGCTCCTATTAAATCACGTTAAGAGTAAAGCCCATAGGCTGCTCTTTGTGCATTTAATTTGATAAACCAAGCAAACGTAATTAAAGGTTTATCACATGGCGACCGTGACATCGTAGCTAAATCGAATCTACAATCTTCGAGAAGACCGTGACAAGTTGCAATCTTCGGACAATTTCATCTCTAGAACGTGCCGTATTCTTGTAGACCGTGACATCGAATCGACAATCTTCAGGATAAGATTAGGAAATTTTCGAAGCAAGTGCGACATTGTAGCATCTGTAAAGACCGTGTTTTCATAGCATGCATACTACGACGAACCGACAATCTTCTAGAAAACCGTAATTTAGTAACATTCACGCTATTACAATCTTCGAGAAGAACAATTGGACAGAAATAATAACGATGAAAATTTAATCAAAATACTACGTGAAGGAGAGCCAATTAAAAAATAATGTGAACATTTTTTTAAATTCAGGATACCCTCGCCGAAATTCATAATTATTCTTGTGCCCATCGTTGAAAAATTATACAATATACTCACGTGGCGACCAATATTTCTGTGGAATGATTCATAAATCCTTCAAAACCAAAACAGAATAACTTTAACAGCTATACAGCGTGTTTCCCACTAGGTGGTCAATAGAGCAGGAGGTGATAGTACTCACCTAGATGAACCAAAACTTGTATGGCAAGGGGGGGGGGGGCATCTCAACCGTTTAGAAGTTATAGGGTGATTAAGAAAAAAATCTAGTTTTTCACAAAATTTGAAGTATACAGAAATCACAGCCCACTGTCATTGCTCAGGATTTTAAGCAACTGGTTTCAAATATTTTGCTAAAAAAAAACAACTCAGCTTAATTTTCAGAGCGTTCTGTTTTCAAAACTGACGATTTTACTTTATGGAACAGGTGATCTCTTTAAGCTGAAATATAAAGCTTCAGCCGAGAGATTAATCGTATCTTTAAAGCAAACCTCTTAACGAGACCAAAAAATACTATCTTCCAGCCACCGAAGTAAAAAATAAAGAACATAAAAGATTTGTAGCCTTTTATGTCTAAGCAGGATAAAACATATTTTCAGGCTTTATTTAGACTAAAATAAATTAATAAATTTTGGAAAAATTTGTTATAATTGATTGAAGCAGAGTAGTAGTATATGCAGTATGATTCTATTAAGAATTTCTATAGCCAATTCGAACATAAAATAACAATAAGATTTATTTATTGGATCTCCTTTAGGAAATCGTACGTGCTAGTAATTAATTTTAACAAAATTTATTTTGGTATATACGTTTTTCCTTCAGGTTTATATTAGTTAAAGATAATTATTATACAATACCTAGTAATTTGAATTTTTTATAATTTAATTCGAACATCAATGAAACAAAGCAAAGCGAAAAACTTCTATCATACAGTTTTTATTTTTGAAAGCTTAAAATTTAAAAGTTGATTTACTAAAATCATAAAATATGCACCTACGTCTTTCCAATATACAGATGATATATTCCATTAAATACAAAATTACAAATTTTTTGAAAACATCAGATTGCTCAGACTTTGCTTTCTTTTTGTACCTTGAAATTTTTAAATTTTAGACACAAATATATATTAATATAATTTAAATATAAAATGAAGTCAAACTCTAAGAACTTTTGTGAAGGAAGAAATTATTTTCAATTTTTTAGTATGAATTTAGAAGCAGCCTTTTTTAAAAATATTATGTTTTTTTATATATATTTTCTGATTTTATTTGATTAGAGTATAAAATTTGACTTTATTAGGGCTATAGCTTGGGGCGATCGATGCGACCGCCCCCGCTTGTATTCGCCACTGGGTGCAGTATCCCTTGGAACGTATGGATCACATTTTTTTCTAGATTGATACCCTCTAAAATTAGTCCTTCTCTCTAAAATTTAAGTATGAGCTTATTTCGTTTTTCACACTGCCATATATAATACACTACGTTCCTAGAAATACACTGAGCTCACTCTATATTGCTGACTCTTCCTGTCTAAGCACTAAGTACCAACTGAGAGAGAACTGTAAACAGCAAATAAATAAGTGGGTTCTTCGAAATAAATGTTTTTAAATTAATTATTTTGGGCTACTACTGATAAAAGGTGTTTTATCAAAGCTAATATATTCATTAGACACGCAGCAGATATTCCAAAGTTTTATTAAAATCTTTTTTAATAACTGTGAACTCAATTTTTCAATTTCCCATCAATGATTTTTCAATGTTGGCACCAACGTTAGAACTATTTTTGACAGGCAAAATTGTGCCCATGTGAAATAGAAAGTTAAGCAGTCCATATTAGATATGTCAGTGATTATTCAAAGGAAGTTTAGTCACTGAAGCGCTCATAATTCCTGTTTAAACCTAATATAAGTTATATTGTAATCCAATAGCCATAATCGAAGAATTACATTTCTTAATTCATAAATATGTGAAAATAAAATTCTTTAAAATTGTAAATCTGCTTACGAATAATTTTTTACCTCTTCTCATCATAATTCTAATGAAATTGTCTGAACTAATCCAGTAAACAAAATCATATTGTATGATAATAAATGATAACAGAAGGCGAAATGACACAATTATTCTGTAGGTAGGTACTGGCTGTGCAAAACAAATAGATCTCATTTCATGGAAAAGGCAGAATTTAGAATTTTGTTTTGATTATGATGTGATGTGATTAAGTGTAGCTAAGTAAAGTAATTACCTAGATATTTATAAAAATAAGACCACTTCGGGGAAATAAATTCAGTTGTTCGTCAGAAGTCTTGGATTTTATTTTAATTTAACATCGTCATCGACTACGCATTAAGGTTGAATACCTTAGATTAGGTTAGGTAAGAGGGGTGCCGCTAGAAGTATCTAGCCTGCTTCATTTCAACCACCAGTGGGTGCATTGTGCCCAAACAGATTGAATACCTTCATACACAAATTTCTATTGAGTCTGAATACCTCAATATACTTCATCATTACAAACACCGCTTTAAGGCTTAGTATCTTAAAGCAGAACTTGTGTTAAGGTTAAGCGCCTTAATATACCGGTACAAACTTCGCGGATAAGTAAGAGTTTG
This sequence comes from Dioctria linearis, assembly GCA_963930735.1. Classification (NCBI taxonomy): domain Eukaryota; kingdom Metazoa; phylum Arthropoda; class Insecta; order Diptera; family Asilidae; genus Dioctria; species Dioctria linearis. The sequence continues at coordinate 241,417,427 of OZ005741.1, forward strand.
AACGCAATACAAACAATTCCTTTCTTGTTCCAAAGACGACCTTTCATCCTTTTTTTATTCTCTACTATAATTGGATGGCTCGGTAGATAATTTTCATTATGTCATGAAAGTGCCCTTAATCTAGATAAATGAAAGAGTTTGCTTTGTAATGGAAGTGCACGGATATAAATTCGGTGGGGTTCTAGCACAGAATATACATATGGACATAATGCGTAGATCTATGTCTTACATTATATAATTTTCTGAATAATTTCTCTGAAACTCTAAATCGGATAATTGAGAATTGGGCCTTGGATCCGAATCCATACAAATTCATATCAAGATATAGTTTCACTCGTGCGGTGGGGCCGCGTTTTCTAATTTTGAATAAACAAGGCAGCGAATAATCGTGATATTTCAACCGTGGTAAAATATCTATCCTCTATCCATATGGCACAAAAGGTCCTTATAAATTTCTCGGTATGTGTTTTCTTTAATTTTCTGCCAGACCAGATATTGTGAAGTGAAAACTCTACTTGGTGCGATATGTACATTAGATCCGTAGATACTTATATATATGACACGTTATACGGTTGGTGGAGATACTGTGAATTTAAAAAGATTTACTTAAAATAATCTTTCCTAATTGTGCTTGTATTAATTTTAGTTGTATTTAAACGAGCACCGTGTATAGATGAGGTTGTAAAATACATCACATTTTTTATTTCTTATTCGAAGTTAGGGTATACTCGTCAAATCGAAAGTAGAGTTTAACAGCTCGCAAATTTTTGAGAATTATGGCGAACGTGTATACATATTTTTTTTAATTTATGAAACCGACTTGAATATGATAACTACATGTTAATAATAGGTGTATATGTTTACTTCTGTGTAAAAAAGCCTGAGTAAAAATCAATTAATAACTTTCTTTCGATAGAGTGGATAATACTAGATGAGAATGAAAAAAATTAACAGATAACTTATGAGTAAAGCCTGGGAAGCCGAGAAGTTAACATACACATTATGGGTAAAAAACTTTCGAGTCTGTTTAAAAACTTTAAAGCCAGAATAAGAACTTTCAAGTAAACATACAGACGTAATGTGTAACCTACTCAGTGTATATCTATAATACAAAAAAAAACAAATATATTATAAAATTAGCTGGCCCAGCAGACGTTGTTCTGCTCTTTCCTGTAGGTAATCTAGAGTTACCATAGTAGTCCTTTTTTCGGAAACATGCTCTAAAAAAAGGTTCGTACTCTTTTGTACTCTATTTTACTTAGGAAACCAAATCTCAAATAAAATAACATGAATTATTACAACATTTTTATTCTTCTAGTACATTAACTAAATATTTGATATTTGAGAATGTTGAATTTCAGAAGTGAAATGAGAAGGCGTTCTAGTCCGGTAAGAAGAAGGCCAAGCTTATAAAGAGCCAATTGACCTAACATAACAATTAGCCAGACTAGGCAGCTCGGACGCAGTGCTACAGAATTTTTTTTATTTAAGGACTTGTGAGTAGGATTGAAAAAGGCACACAGCTATTATATTTTATTTTATTCAAATCTATTAAGTCTTTGATCTTTAGGAAATACAATATAGATCATGGCAAGAAGGAATTGCAAATTTTCGGAGGGGGGGGGGGGGGGCTACAAAAGAGTTATCAATGTTTAAAAAGACAAATTGTGTACATGAAGTATTATGTGAATCGTGTAAGACTACAGCTGTGTCATTTGAAAATAAAGGAAAACGTGATCTCAAACAACACATTAGGTCCCAAAAACACAAAATGTCCGTTAGGGATTCCAAATCAATTGTCAAATTAGATGGATTTGTAGCCACTATTTCGGAAGCTGATCATATCAATGCAGCTGAAGGGGCGCTCTGTCTTACCATACTGTGTGTCATCATATGAGCTATAAATCTATGGATTACACATCGAAACTGAACATGATTCTATAATTGCAGCAAGGGTTTCATTGGATCGTACAAAATGCGAAGCAATTTTCAATAATGTATTGGCACCATTTTCAGTAATAGATGAATAAAAAGACAGTCAAATTCCATCGACCACAATCCACCATTTTTAATCAAACATTTCTTTGGTAAGTCTTTAAAAGTTATCTTTGGTTCCACCATTCCCTAGCATATCTTTTTGACAGTAAAATTAATGAAATTGAAAACCAAAAAAAAATTCTATTTATCATATAATTTTTATAATAAAAAAGGCACAAAGTGCACTACGCACCCGAAAGATCAGAAGTTCATATACCTTTGAAAGTCAAGGAAATTTTTAGAAGCTGTCATGACAAGCCAGAAATTTACTATGCCATCGAGAAAAGACTTGCACACGTATATGCAAGCTCTTTAGAATATTTAGAAACGTGGCTTTGACAACTGAAAGATATGGAACGATTTTGTTGTATTAACCCGGCGAGAGTGTGGCAGGGTATGTCATACCCACCATGGTACTTATTTGCGTATTTTTTTTTTGTGACCTTCAAACCAGTTGTTCCTTTGAGTGGCTGGAGTTAAAGTCTAACCATAGTAGTGAATACAATCTTCAATCTGATACTGAGCAAGAGATTTCTGATCACGACGCAGTTGAGACGAATGAAAATAGTACTAATTCCAATGACCCGGAAGACAATATCCCGCTGTCTGTTTTGAGAACACGCCGCCGTCCAACAGTTGAAGTCCATGCATCGCACTACAAATCAAAGGATGGCCAAAAATGGTTTGCTGAATGAGCACAGGCTTACGTCGACAGGAAGTGAGATAAAAACAAAAGATGCATTCCGGCTGCATTTTTTAAGACGGGAAAGGCTCCAGGAAGTTTCATGTTCAGTCATCAAATGGATGTTTCTATATTCTCCTATGCCCCTACAAAGAATAAAGTGGTCATAGTAATGTCAAGCCTACATCATGACGACAAAATTGATAGCGCTACAGGAGACCAGAAAAAAGCCAGCGATGATAGCATTATACAATTCAACTAAAACTGGAGCAGATATTGTCGACGAAATGTGTGATATTTACAATATGTGGCGTAATAGCAAGCGCTGGCCTATGACCATTTATTAGAATGTTGAATATAGCTGCTGTCAATGTAAATATTATTTTTTGTGAAAATCGGGGCAAAGACACTAAACGAACCGAATTCAGCCGTCACTTAGGCTTGACTTTAGTTTACGTACATCTGAAGTCACGAAAAGACCAAAACAATATTCCGATATATATACGTCAGAGAATCTCTTCCAAGATCAACGAACCACTTTCATCGGCTCAAAAAAAAATTTTAAATACACCGAGGATCGCCTTTTCTATAGTAAATTTTTCAAAAAATAATTTTTTTTGTCGCAAATTTTAAATACGCCGAGGATTGCCTTTTCTATAGTAAATCTTTCAAAAAATAGTTTTTTACTGTTGAAAATTTTAAATACGCCAGGGATTGCCTTTTGTATAGTAAATTTTTCAAAAAAATAATTTTTTACTGTCGCAAATTTGAAATACGTCGAGGATAGCCTTTTCTACAGCAAATTTTTCAAAAAATGATTTTTTACTGTCGCAAATTTTAAATACGCCGAGGATTGCCTTTTCTATAGTAAAGTTTTCAAAAAATAATTTTTTACTGTCAGAAAATTTTAATACGCCGAGGATTGCCTTTTGTATAGTAAATTTTTCAAAAAAATAATTTTTTACTGTCGCAAATTTGAAATACGTCGAGGATTAGCCTTTTCTACAGCAAATTTTTCAAAAAATGATTTTTTACTGTCGCAAATTTTAAATAAGCCGAGGATTGCCTTTTCTATAGTAAAGTTTTCAAAAAATAATTTTTTACTGTCGCAAATTTTAAATACGCCGAGGATTGCCTTTTCTATAACAAATTTTTCAAAAAATAATTTTTTACTGTCGAAAATTTTAAATACGCCGAGGATTGCCTTTTCTATAACAAATTTTTCAAAAAAATAATTTTTTACTGTCGAAAATTTTAAATACGCCGAGGATTACCTTTTCTATAACAAATTTTTCAAAAAATAATTTTTTACTGTCGAAAATTTTAAATACGCCGAGGATTGCCTTTTCTATAGTAAATTTTTCAAAAAATAATTTTTTTTTGTCGCAAATTTTAAATAAGCCGAAGATTGCCTTTTCTATAGTAAATTTTTCAAAAAATAATTTTTTTTTGTCGCAAATTTTAAATAAGCCGAGGATTGCCTTTTCTATAGTAAATTTTTCAAAAAATAGTTTTTACTGTCGCAAATTTTAAATACGCCGAGGATTGTCTTTTCTATAGTAAATTTTTCAAAAAATAATTTTTTACTGTCGCAAATTTTAAATACGCCAGGGATTGCCTTTTGTATAGTAAATTTATCAAAAAATAATTTTTTACTGTCGCAAATTTTAAATACGCCGAGGATTGCCTTTTCTATAGTAAAGTTTTCAAAAAATAATTATTTACTGTCGCAAATTTTAAATACGCCGAGGATTGCCTTTTCTATAACAAATTTTTCAAAAATAATTTTTTACTGTCGAAAATTTTAAATACGCCGAGGATTGCCTTTTGTATGTAAATTTTTCAAAAAATAATTTTTTACTGTCGCAAATTTGAAATACGTCGAGGATAGCCTTTTCTACAGCAAATTTTTCAAAAAATGATTTTTTACTGTCGCAAATTTTAAATAAGCCGAGGATTGCCTTTTCTATAGTAAAGTTTTCAAAAAATAATTTTTTACTGTCGCAAATTTTAAATACGCCGAGGATTGCCTTTTCTATAACAAATTTTTCAAAAAATAATTTTTTACTGTCGAAAATTTTAAATACGCCGAGGATTGCCTTTTCTATAACAAATTTTTCAAAAAAATAATTTTTTACTGTCGAAAATTTTAAATACGCCGAGGATTACCTTTTCTATAACAAATTTTTCAAAAAATAATTTTTTACTGTCGAAAATTTTAAATACGCCGAGGATTGCATTTTCTATAGTAAATTTTTCAAAAAATAATTTTTTTTGTCGCAAATTTTAAATAAGCCGAAGATTGCCTTTTCTATAGTAAATTTTTCAAAAAATAATTTTTTTTTGTCGCAAATTTTAAATAAGCCGAGGATTGCCTTTTTTATAGTAAATTTTTTCAAAAATAGTTTTTACTGTCGCAAATTTTAAATACGCCGAGGATTGTCTTTTCTATAGTAAATTTTTCAAAAAATAATTTTTTACTGTCGCAAATTTTAAATACGCCAGGGATTGCCTTTTGTATAGTAAATTTATCAAAAAATAATTTTTTACTGTCGCAAATTTTAAATACGCCGAGGATTGCCTTTTCTATAGTAAAGTTTTCAAAAAATAATTATTTACTGTCGCAAATTTTAAATACGCCGAGGATTGCCTTTTCTATAACAAATTTTTCAAAAATAATTTTTTACTGTCGAAAATTTTAAATACGCCGAGGATTGCCTTTTGTATGTAAATTTTTCAAAAAATAATTTTTTACTGTCGAAAATTTTAAATACGCCGGGGATTGCCTTTTGTATAGTAAATTTTTCAAAATAATTTTTTACTGTCGCAAATTTTAAATACGTCGAGGATAGCCTTTTCTACAGCAAATTTTTCAAAAAATGATTTTTTACTGTCGCAAATTTTAAATACGCCGAGGATTGCCTTTTCGATAACAAATTTTTCAAAAAATAATTTTTTACTGTCGAAAATTTTAAATACCCCGAGCATTGCCTTTTGTATAGAAAATTTTTCAAAAAATAATTTTTACTGTCGAAAATTTTAAATACGCCGAGGATTGCCTTTTGTATAGTAGATTTTTCAAAAAATAATTTTTTACTGTCGAAAATTTTAAATACGTCGAGGATAGCCTTTTCTAGAGCAAATTTTTCAAAAAATGATTTTTTACTGTCGCAAATTTTAAATACGCCGAGGATTGCCTTTTCTATAGTAAAGTTTTCAAAAAATAATTTTTTACTGTCGCAAATTTTAAATACGCCGAGGATTGCCTTTTCTATAACAAATTTTTCAAAAAATCATTTTTTACTGTCGAAAATTTTAAATACGCCGAGGATTGCCTTTTCTGTAGTAAATTTTTCAAAAAATAGTTTTTACTGTCGCAAATTTTAAATACGCCGAGGATTGTCTTTTCTATAGTAAATTTTTCAAAAAATAATTTTTTACTGTCGCAAATTTTAAATACGCCAGGGATTGCCTTTTGTATAGTAAATTTTTCAAAAAATAATTTTTTACTGTCGCAATTTTTAAATACGTCGAGGATAGCCTTTTCTACAGCAAATTTTTCAAAAAAATGATTTTTTACTGTCGCAAATTTTAAATACGCCGAGGATTGCCTTTTCTATAGTAAAGTTTTCAAAAAATAATTTTTTACTGTCCCAAATTTTAAATACGCCGAGGATTGCCTTTTCTATAACAAATTTTTCAAAAAATAATTTTTTACTGTCGAAAATTTTAAATACGCCGAGGATTGCCTTTTCTACACAAATTTTTCAAAAAATAATTTTTTACTGTCGAAAATTTTAAATACGCCGAGGATTGCCTTTTCTATAACAAATTTTTCAAAAAATAATTTTTTACTGTCGAAAATTTTAAATACGCCGAGGATTGGCCTTTTCTATAGTAAATTTTTCAAAAAATAATTTTTTTTTGTCGCAAATTTTAAATAAGCCGAGGATTGCCTTTTCTATAGTAAATTTTTCAAAAATAGTTTTTACTGTCTGTCTATACCCAGATAACGTAATTAAGAAACTAATCTAGTTATGTAAGTAATGTTTAGGAAGAGCATATTATAAATACTAATCTAATGTATCAGTGAATTTCTTTATAGGTAATTTAATTAACTTGAATTTCTAAATTTGTTAAAATCATTGCGATGTTACTTTATACTTAAATCTATGAGTGAAACGTTGCCGAATCAGCCATTCTATACCATACTCTTTTGTTGCGAATACGAATAAAACCAATTAAATGCTTTTATTTAAGTGATTCTGCAGATTCTAGTACAACTTAGTGTATTTAATCCGACCATAGCACAATCATTGTTCGATTACATGTTGCTGGACACAGAGTTCACTGATCATGCATTATCACTTGCATTGCAAGGAATCAGATCAGAACATTTAATTTTTATTGAGTCTGCAACTTAAAATGCAATGAATATATACAAATATATCAATTGTGCACTTAAGGTCGACGCCACTGAGCATACATATGCAATTATTGTTATCAACAACGAATCTGCTAGAATCACTGAAGAGAGCTCTAGATCGACACGATGCGAGAGATAACAGTTTGACCATAAAAATATTTTATTCTTTCTAGTTTGAGCTGTAGAAGAAGGTAGAGAATTAGCAGTGTGGCCTTTAATTTTTAGTATCATCCGAATATTAATCAGTTAGCTGTATATATATATACATATGTCCAAATGCGGATATAGTTTGTGCAATTATAAATTAAATAATTATTAAACCTAGAAAAAGAAGTTTAGTGTTTCAATCAAATTTCATCATAAAATCTGGTGACCCCCGACGTGATTGTCATCGTCTAGGAATTATAGCATCAACGGCGTGAAGGACGCCTTATGGATTATAATAACAAGGTAAATCTGTATTACAAAGAATCTCATTGCAACTATAATTTACATTGTTTTAAATAAATCATAAATTTCTGATTTTGTGAATTTTGTTGTGTAATTGTGACACGTGGTGCAATTTGGGTGTTAATTTTTGCCTTTTTTATAACATAATAGCGGTCGCCCTTTGTGATTCAAGCATATTCCGATTTTCATTGTGCGTAGCGTACCGTTTTTGAATTTTTGCAATGACTGATGGTAAATTAACAAGACTTCGCACAAGAAGAACTACTATTATTAGTCAGCAAGATCGAATAAAGGAATTTGTAGATAAAATATCTGACCAAAACCTCGCTTCCAGAATTAGAAACTCGGTTAAATGCTCTCGAAAAATATTTTGATAATTTTTCGATCACTCAAAATGCGATTGAGGATTTAGATGAAGACGAGCCAAGCCAAAAGGTGCGGGCTGAGTACGAAGAATTATATTTTTTACTACGACCAGCTATTCTAGTGCAAATTAAAAAGATACAGTTAGCAGAACGAGATCTGAATGAATCAGGCAACAATACTACAATTGCTGAAAATTTAAGTGGAATCAAATTACCGAAGTTAACATTGCCTACTTTCTGTGGTGATTACACGAAGTGGACAACTTTCTATGAAACTTTCAATGCTTTAGTTCATAATAATAACGCGTTAGATAATGTTTCTCGATTTCACTATCTTCGGTCAGCTCTATCCGAGTCTGCGCTGCGTGCTATACGATCGATCGAAATAACTCCTAATAATTACGAAATTGCACGAAAACTCTTAGTAGACCGGTATGATAATAAAAAAATCATAGCACAAGAACACATTCGCCATTTATTTTCGCTCCCAACAGTTAACAATCCTTCTTCTCATGCAATAAGAGAATTGGTGGATAATGTTAACGTTCATTTGAGGGCTCTGACTGCTCTAGGTCGTCCTGCGTTACAGTGGGATGATCTTATTGTGTTTTTAGTAATAAAGAAGTTGGACTCTGCTACTGTGGACAAATGGGAAGATGAATGTCAATCTGATAGACTTCCCACTTTAAAAGAATTGACAACATTTCTAGAAAAACGGTGTCATGCATTAGAAGGGAAAATTGAGCCAAGGCAACTCTCTGTTCAATTATCTCCTAGTAATAAGTCCAAACATAAAAACTTTAAGCCACAGAAGCAGACAGTATCTCTAAATGCAACAAAGGTCTCATCAGTTTCAGTTTGTATTTACTGTTCGGGTTCAAATCATTCAATTTACAAGTGCAACAAATTTCTCGACCTAACTCCCACTGAAAGATGTACGCAAGCAAAGAGACTTACAATATGTCTAAATTGTTTACGAAAGGGCCATAATTCTGAAAGTTGTTTATCGAGAAAATGTCAGCTCTGTGCTCAAAGGCACAACACACTGCTACATATAGACAGCCTAATAACCAACCCAGTCCCTGCCTCAAATAGTGATGTCAATTCCGGAAATTCTATGAATGTCAAGTCGAATTCATCCTCAGCTCTTCATTCTTCTCTGAGTGCTTCACGGCCTGCTAACAGCCAATCAAGGTCATACATCCTTTTGGCAACAGCTGTTATTCAAGTCCTCAATAAGCACGGAACACTTGTAACATGTAGAGCACTCTTAGATTCAGGGTCTCAACTTAATTTTATTTCAGAACGCCTTGCACACGAGTTAGGCGTCAAAAGAGTGAAGACTTATACCCCAATCGCCGGTATTGGAAAGTCAGAAATCGTATCTCAACACAAAACATATCTAACTTTAAAATCTCGCATCAACTGCTTTACTGCAGAAATAGAAGCTCACATCTTACCAAAAATTAGTGGATTGCAACCAGACTATGCCTTCAATATCAATGAATGGTCAATACCGTCAGATTTACAACTTGCAGATCCAAATTTTTGCACGCCTAATAAAATAAACCTCTTAATTGGAGCGGAATTGTATTGTCAGCTATTATCTCAAGAACAGTTCTCACTCTCCAATGGCTTTCCCACTCTGCAAAAAACAGTTTTTGGTTGGATTGTGATGGGAAAAAATTCCACAACCAAGTTCAAACGTTTTTCATTGCAAGCTCGCAACAAAGCCTTCGTTGTCATCACTAGAAAAGTTAGTGCAACAATTTTGGGAGGTAGAACGGCATGATCGTCCAGTGAAAACACTAACAGTTGAAGAAGAGCTTTGTGAGCGTATCTTCAGTAGCACTACAAAACGACTAAGCACTGGACAATACTGTGTAAAATTGCCATTTCCGTCAGGATCCGGAATTGTTGGGAAATTCCCAAGATATGGCTACTCGAAGATTTCTGTCATTAGAACGTAAATTGTCTCGAAATCTAATTTTAACGATATGCCTACACACAATTTATGAAAGAGTACGATTCGCTCAACCATATGGAACGAATATGGCCAGATGAGATCCCAATCTCAAACTATTTCCTCCCGCACCATGGCGTTGAAAAGTTAGATAGCTCAACCACAAAACTTCGTGTGGTCTTTGACGCTTCCCGCGAAGTCCAGCTCCGGGACATCACTCAACGATATCCTTATGGTCGGGCCAGTAGTCCAACCAGATCTTTTTTTCGATTGTTATAAGATTTAGAACCTTTCGTTACGCCTTTACCGCTGATATCAGCAAAATGTATCGACAAATTTTAGTCGAGCCTGCTGACCGCAAATATCAACTCATAGTTTGGCGAGAAAGTCCATCCCTAGATCCACAAATATTTCAACTGAATACAGTTACGTATGGTACTTCAGCTGCTCCATATTTAGCTACGCGTTGCTTACATCAATTAGCCTGCGATGAATATAAAGAATTTCCTCAGGCTTGCAGTACAATTCAAAACTCCTTTTATGTCGATGATTGTATGACAGGCTCAGACTCACTGCAGCAAGCAAAGGCACTTCAAAGGGACCTTATTACGGTTTTAAAAAAAGGGTAATTTTGAATTACGAAAATTTTGTGCAAACCATGGTTCGTTATTAGAAAGTATTCCTGCAGAACACAAGGAACCATTGCTTCGAATAAATGAACATAATGTAGTTAAAACCCTTGGTTTAATCTGGCAACCAACGGAAGATATTTTTCAAATAAATATAACACCCCAGTGTTAAGCGATAGCCACATGACAAAACGCATCATACTATCAGATATTGCAAGCGTTTTTGATCCGTTAGGCCTTGTCGGACCCGTAGTCGTTCTTGGAAAAATATTTTTACAGCAATTGTGGAAATTAAATATGTCCTGAGATGAAGCACTCCCAGCAGAATACAGCATTAAATGGCGAGCCTATAGAGAGCAACTTCATGAACTAAATAGCTTAAAGATACCTCGACACATGATGCCTCTCGATAATAAGGCAAACCTTCAAATACATGGCTTCTCTGATAGTAGTGAACTGGCCTACGGAGCGTGTTGCTACCTACGATCAGCAGATTCATTTGGACAAATAAGTGTTCGACTAATTTGCTCAAAGTCACGCGTTGTCCCGCTAAAAACCATTTCGGTACCACGTTTGGAGCTCTGCGCAGCACTGCTATTAGCAGAATTGGTAGAACGTTTGTTGAATACACTACAAATAAACATTCAAAGAGTATTTTATTATACCGATTCATCCATAGTTTTATCATGGCTTAATTCGCCTTCATATACATGGAGCACCTTTATTGCTAACCGGGTAGTTAAAATCCAAGATCTGTCAACAATTGAACAGTGGAAACATATACCCACAAAAGAAAATCCAGCTGACCTCATATCCCGAGGAGTACTCGCAAAGGCCTTAAATAATTGCTCGTTATGGTTTAACGGCC
>OZ005741.1:241429046-241540724 GCA_963930735.1 Dioctria linearis
ATTGTGTCTGAGGATATTTTGCGACAACGCAACAAATTTCATGGGTGCAAGATCTCAGATTAAGGAGTTAAAGCAAATGTTTGAGTCTCAGCAATGTCAGGAATGATTCAGAAGCTCTGTCAACAGGACCACATTGAATGGAGACCCATTCCACCAAAATCACCCCATTTCGGAGGTATGTGGGAAGCGGCCGTTAAAGCAGCAAAGTACCATCTGGTTAGAATCGTAGCAAATGCTTCACTCACCTATAAGGAACTAAATACCACAATCATTCAAATTGAAGCGATCCTTAATTCGCGGCCTATCACACCGCTTTCAGCCGATCCCAACGATTTGGAACCCCTAACGCCTGGGCACTTCTTAATAGGGGAACCTTTAACTTCCTTCCCCGAGCCAGATCTCACAAACGAATCTACAGGACGTTTAACTAGATTCCGTAGATTACAGCAACTTCAACAATTTTTCTGGAAACGATGGTCTTCGGAGTATTTAGTTCAATTGCAACAGCGTCAAAAGTGGACATCACCTGGAAAAAGACCTGCAGTTGGTATGCTTGTTCCTACTCAAGAAGAAAATCTTCCTCCATACAAATGGCTCCTAGGCAGGATAACGCAACTGTTTCCTGGTAAGGATGGCATTCCTTGAGTAGCAGAGGTAAAAACTCAATTTGGACTCTACAGACGTGCAATAATAAAACTCTGTCCACTACCAGTGGACACATCATCTTGAAACCACTTAGTACTTTCAAGGCGCCCGGCATGTCTATACCCAGATAACGTAATTAAGAAACTAATCTAGTTATGTAAGTAATGTTTAGGAAGAGCATATTATAAATACTAATCTAATGTATCAGTGAATTTCTTTATAGGTAATTTAATTAACTTGAATTTCTAAATTTGTTAAAATCATTGCGATGTTAATTTATACTTAAATCTATGAGTGAAACGTTGCCGAATCAGCCATTCTCTACCATTCTCTTTTGTTGCGAATACGAATAAAACCAATTAAATGCTTTTATTTAAGTGATTCTGCAGATTCTAGTACAACTTAGTGTATTTAATCCGACCATAGCACAATCATTGTTCGATTACATGTTGCTGGACACAGAGTTCACTGATCATGCATTATCACTTGCATTGCAAGGAATCAGATCAGAACATTTAATTTTTATTGAGTCTGCAACTTAAAATGCAATGAATATATACAAATATATCAATTGTGCACTTAAGGTCGACGCCACTGAGCATACATATGCAATTATTGTTATCAACAACGAATCTGCTAGAATCACTGAAGAGAGCTCTAGATCGACACGATGCGAGAGATAACAGTTTGACCATAAAAATATTTTATTCTTTCTAGTTGAGCTGTAGAAGAAGGTAGAGAATTAGCAGTGTGGCCTTTAATTTTTAGTATCATCCGAATATTAATCAGTTAGCTGTATATATATATACATATGTCCAAATGCGGATATAGTTTGTGCAATTATAAATTAAATAATTATTAAACCTAGAAAAAGAAGTTTAGTGTTTCAATCAAATTTCATCACTGTCGTAAATTTTAAATACGCCGCGGATTGTCTTTTCTACAGTAAATTTTTCAAAAAATAAATTTTTACTGTCGCAAATTTTAAATACGCCAGGGATTGCCTTTTGTATAGTAAATTTTTCAAAAAATAATTTTTTACTATCGCAAATTTTAAATACGTCGAGGATAGCCTTTTCTACAGCAAATTTTTCAAAAAATGATTTTTTACTGTCGCAAATTTTAAATACGCCGAGGATTGCCTTTTCTATAACAAATTTTTCAAAAAAAAATTTTTTACTGTCGAAAATTTTAAATATGCCGAGGATTGCCTTTTCCATAACAAATTTTTCAAAAAATAATTTTTTACTGTCGAAAATTTTAAATACGCCGAGGATTGCCTTTTCTATAGTAAATTTTTCAAAAATAATTTTTTTTGTCGCAAATTTTAAATATGCCGAGGATTGCCTTTTCTATAGTAAATTTTTCAAAAATAGTTTTTACGGTCGCAAATTTTAATACGCCGAGATTGCCTTTTCTATAGTAAATTTTTCAAAAAATAATTTTTTACTGTCGCAAATTTTAAATACGCCAGGGATTGCCTTTTGTATAGTAAATTTTTCACAAATAATTTTTTTACTGTCGCAAATTTTAAATACGCCGAGGATTGCCTTTTCTATAGTAAAGTTTTCAAAAAATAATTTTTACTGTCGCAAATTTTAAATACGCCGAGCATTGCCTTTTCTATAGTAAAGTTTTCAAAAAATAATTTTTTACTGTCGCAAATTTTAAATACGCCGAGGATTGCCTTTTCTATAACAAATTTTTCAAAAAATAATTTTTTACTGTCGAAAATTTTAAATACGCCGAGGATTGCCTCTTCTATAGTAAATTTTTATAAAATAATTTTTTTTGTCGCAAATTTTAAATAAGCCGAGCATTGCCTTTTCTATAGTAAATTTTTCAAAAAATTGTTTTTACTGTCGCAAATTTTAAATACGCCGAGGATTGTCTTTTCTATAGTAAATTTTTCAAAAAATAGTTTTTACTGTCGCAAATTTTAAATACGCCGAGGATTGTCTTTTCTATAGTAAACTTTTCAAAAATAATTTTTTACTGTCGCAAATTTTAAATACGCCAGGGATTGCCTTTTGTATAGTAAATTTTTCAAAAAATAATTTTTTACTGTCGCAAATTTAAATACGCCGAGGATTGCCTTTTCTATAGTAAAGTTTGCAAAAAATAATTTTTTACTGTCGCAAATTTTAAATACGCCGAGCATTGCCTTTTCTATAGTAAAGTTTTCAAAAAATAATTTTTTACTGTCGCAAATTTTAAATACGCCGAGGATTGCCTTTTCCATAACAAATTTTTCAAAAAATAATTTTTTATTGTCGAAAATTTTAAATACGCCGAGGATTGCCTTTTCTATAGTAAATTTTTCAAAAAATAATTTTTTTTTGTCGCAAATTTTAAATAAGCCGAGGATTGCCTTTTCTATAGTAAAGTTTTCAAAAATAATTTTTTACTGTCGCAAATTTTAAATACGCCGAGGATTGCCTTTTCCATAACAAATTTTTCAAAAAATAATTTTTACTGTCGAAAATTTTAAATACGCCGAGGATTGCCTTTTCTATAGTAAATTTTTCAAAAAATAATTTTTTTTGTCGCAAATTTTAAATAAGCCGAGGATTGCCTTTTCTATAGTAAATTTTTCAAAATATAGTTTTTACTGTCGCAAATTTTAAATACGCCGAGGATTGTCTTTTCTATAGTAAATTGTTCAAAAAATAATTTTTTACTGTCGCAAATTTTAAATACGCCAGGGATTGCCTTTTGTATAGTAAATTTTTCACAAAATAATTTTTTACTGTCGCAAATTTTAAATACGCCGAGGATTGCCTTTTCTATAGTAAAGTTTTCAAAAAATAATTTTTTACTGTCGCAAATTTTAAATACCCCGAGCATTGCCTTTTCTATAGTAAAGTTTTCAAAAAATAATTTTTTACTGTCGCAAATTTTAAATACGCCGAGGATTGCCTTTTCTATAACAAATTTTTCAAAAAATAATTTTTTACTGTCGAAAATTTTAAATACGCCGAGGATTGCCTTTTCTATAGTAAATTTTTATAAAATAATTTTTTTTGTCGCAAATTTTAAATAAGCCGAGGATTGCCTTTTCTATAGTAAATTTTTCAATAAATAGTTTTTACTGTCGCAAATTTTAAATACGCCGAGGATTGTCTTTTCTATAGTAATTTTTTTACTGTCGCAAATTTTAAATACGCCGAGGATTGCCTTTTCTATAGTAAAGTTTTCAAAAAATAATTTTTTACTGTCGCAAATTTTAAATACCCCGAGCATTGCCTTTTCTATAGTAAAGTTTTCAAAAAATAATTTTTTACTGTCGAAAATTTTAAATACGCCGAGGATTGCCTTTTCTATAGTAAATTTTTCAAAAAATAATTTTTTTTTGTCGCAAATTTTAAATAAGCCGAGGTTTGCCTTTTCTATAGTAAAGTTTTCAAAAAATAATTTTTTACTGTCGCAAATTTTAAATACGCCGAGGATTGCCTTTTCCATTACAAATTTTTCAAAAAATAATTTTTTACTGTCGATACTTTTAAATACGCCGAGGATTGCCTTTTCTATAGTAAATTTTTCAAAAAATAATTTTTTTTGTCGCAAATTTTAAATAAGCCGAGGATTGCCTTTTCTATAGTAAAGTTTTCAAAAAATAATTTTTTACTGTCGCAAATTTTAAATACGCCGAGCATTGCCTTTTCTATAGTAAAGTTTTCAAAAAATAATTTTTTACTGTCGCAAATTTTAAATACGCCAGGGATTGCCTTTTGTATAGTAAATTTTTCACAAAATAATTTTTTACTGTCGCAAATTTTAAATACGCCGAGGATTGCCCTTTTCTATAGTAAAGTTTTCAAAAATAATTTTTTACTGTCGCAAATTTTAAATACGCCGAGCATTGCCTTTTCTATAGTAAAGTTTTCAAAAAATAATTTTTTACTGTCGCAAATTTTAAATACGCCTAGGATTGCCTTTCTATAACAAATTTTTCAAAAAATAATTTTTACTGTCGAAAATTTTAAATACGCCGAGGATTGCTTTTTCTATAGTAAATTTTTATAAAATAATTTTTTTTTGTCGCAAATTTTAAATAAGCCGAGGATTGCCTTTTCTATAGTAAATTTTTCAATAAATAGTTTTTACTGTCGCAAATTTTAAATACGCCGAGGATTGTCTTTTCTATAGTAAATTTTTTACTGTCGCAAATTTTAAATACGCCAGGGATTGCCTTTTGTATAGTAAATTTTTCAAAAATAATTTTTTACTGTCGCAAATTTTAAATACGTCGAGGATAGCCTTTTCAATAACAAATTTTTCAAAAAATGATTTTTTACTGTCGCAAATTTTAAATACGCCCAGGATTGCCTTTTCTATAGTAAAGTTTTCAAAAAATAATTTTTTACTGTCGCAAATTTTAAATACGCCGGTGATTGCCTTTTCAATAACAAATTTTTCAAAAAATAATTTTTACTGTCGAAAATTTTAAATACGCCGAGGATTGCCTTTTCTATAGTAAATTTTTATAAAATAATTTTTTTTTGTCGCAAATTTTAAATAAGCCGAGGATTGCCTTTTCTATAGTAAATTTTTCAATAAATAGTTTTTACTGTCGCAAATTTTAAATACGCGAGGATTGTCTTTTCTATAGTAAATTTTTTACTGTCGCAAATTTTAAATACGCCAGGGATTGCCTTTTGTATAGTAAATTTTTCAAAAAATAATTTTTTACTGTCGCAAATTTTAAATACGTCGAGGATAGCCTTTTCTACAGCAAATTTTTCAAAAAATAATTTTTTACTGTCGAAATTTTGAAATACGCCGAGGATTGCCTTTTTCTATAACAAATTTTTCAAAAAATAATTTTTTACTGTCGAAAATTTTAAATACGCCGAGGATTGCCTTTTCTATAGTAAATTTTTAAAAAATAATTTTTTTTGTCACAAATTTTAAATAAGCCGAGGATTGCCGTTTCTATAGTGATGTGGAAATTGCCATATAAAAAGAATCGGAATACAAAATACGCAAGCTTTGGAAGATGCGTTGGAGGTATACGAAAAAATTGGTAATGGCTCATATTACTTGTGTTCTTTTGGTTCCGTGTAGTGTTCTGCAAAACACAGGTGATTGCGAATTGAATTGATTTGTAGAGTGCATAGCAGTAGAAAAAGTTTTGAAAGTATAGGGAAAATAATCAAGGTGGCATGACTTTAATTCTTACAAAACGCCAAACTTGTCAAACTTTTTTCCGAATTTATCAAGCTCTATTTGAACATTTTGCAAGGATTCAAGTCATGGCACTTTGATTATTTTCTCTATACTTCGAAACTTTTTCTTCTATTATCATCCTACAAATTATTTTTTTTTTAAATCGAATGGAAAATATTTCAATTTCTGTTATATTTACTTAATTAAAAAATTGCAGAAAATGCATTAAAATCGCTAGGAATTCCACATAGAAATGCCATGAAAAAGTCTGGGAATTCCATGCGAAAATAATAAAGAAATAAAATGGAAATCTGATAGATTTCCACGTTCAGTACCATACCAATACAATCAAATACTTGAATTTCGACGCAGTTCCCTTCCAAATAGTATGGATTCCAGGTAAACTCGACAAAAATTACAAGTAAAACGACCGGAATTCCATTCGAATTGCTTATTGAGTCTTATTTGCTTTTAAAGAATTTATGTGATTTAAATTTTGGTCTATCGTATAATTATACTTTATTTTCTAACATTGAACATGTTTGTTATTTTATAAAGTGCTATTACTGAAAACGTTTTTCTTAAAATTTTGATGTATAATTCGGGAGCTTTTGGGCTATCTTTATTTGCAATTTGGGCACTTTGAAATCAATATTATTTGGCATCAGTGCCAGCGTGTCGTCAAAACTAGTGTGCCCGCAAATGTTTTATATCCAATATCTGAAAATCTTTAATAAATAATAACTGCAAAAGAACATCAATTTGAATTCTTCTCCATATATCCACAATTTATGGGAAGTACGCAGATATGTTCGTTTTGGAGTTCTTATTCGCAAACTACCTACATGTAGCATAATTGATTTGCCATAGATCTTTGAATTTTGCCATTAGTGGTTGTTTTAGCAATATTAGGAGAATGTGATTATTATGCGGAACGTGATGTATCGATAACCGATTCTAAGAGGATATTCTGCACTGTACTGGAATCGAAAGTATTTTAAATCTTTCTCAAATAACGATTCGCCGATTGTTCTTAAAACTTCTAATAAATAATACTAAACTAATTTTTTTTATAAATGATATGGGTGGAATTTAATAACATAGCTGCACTTATAATATGTCTTAAAAATTTCTTTTAAGGTTGTATATAAATTGAATAGTCTGAAACAGTGCTTCTCAACCTGTGTGCCGCGGCACACCAGTGTACCGTGCGAAATTGTTAAATATGCCGCGAGATTTTCCGATAAATAATTAAAATTGCATGGGTTTTAGTAATTTTGAAATAATATTTATAATTGCCCCAACGAACGGTTTCTAAAAAAAATCTTAACCTCAATTTTCGATATCACGCAGAATCGAAGAGTTGTCTTCAGACTTGAAAAAAAATTAATTTTTTCGCGCATTTCGAATCGCAGGACAGTAAACTGTGACACTTCAGATTCATGAATCAACAGATATCAGTGGAAAATCACTGCTTCTTGCTTTTATTAAATTTGTTAAAGATGAAAATTCTTGAATAAGTATCTTTTCTGAAAAATTTGAAAAGCACTACGACAGGAAAAGACATATTAGATAGGGAAAATATTTCAAGCCTTAGTTTGCTATGGAAAAACTGTGTTTGTGTTTGCACAGAAGGATGTCCATCAATATTGGGAAACAAAAAGGATTTATTTACATTTGTGTGCTAAGAAAATTCGAATATTATAAGCATCCACTGCATGATTCAAAGAGAATGTCTTGTTTCAAAATCGTTAGCTCCAAATATGTGTCGAACGTTATGAGCCAAATCATTCAAGTGGTCAATTTCATTAAAAGCCGACCTCTAAAGTCCCGAATTTTCTCTCAGCTATGCGACGTAATGGACTCCGACTACAAAGCCCTTTTATATCACACCGAAGTGCGTTGGCTTTCAAACAGAAAAGTTTTGAAACGACTCATACAGATGAAACCCGAGTGACTTTGTTCTAAGGATGAAAAACAAACACTTTTTTATTTTGTCTTCATGATGAAATTTAGTGGTTTAAAGTTCAATTTCTCTCGGACATGTTTGAAAGCTGAACTCTCTGGACTTAAGTCTTCGAGGACCATCTGAGAATATCATCAATACAACAGCAAAATTGATGTCATTTGTCATTTGAAGTAAAATTAGCACTGTGGAAATCTGAAATATCAAAAGAAAAGTTTCTTGTTTCCAGATATCAATGAATCTCTATATAAGTACCTCTAAAGAACTTCAAAGCACATTCAAACGCTATTTCCTTCGCTTTCTGTTGCGGAATATTAATTGTTAATCAAGCCATTTGTAATTTGCAAGACACCAAATTTGACTATAACAGAAAAACCAGCTCAATTGATTTGAGAAACGATCCGTTTTACCGTTCAACGTTCTACGAGAAAAATTTGAATGAGTTTTAGCTTTCAGTTAAAAACTTTGTACCCTCAAATCAGCTTGAAATTCTTCAACATTTTTGTCTTCATGGTTTTGCGAATTTTGATTTTCAGAATTCACAAAATCAAGCCCAAAAACGGGAAACACTTTTAAAAGTTGACGATTAGATGCAAACTTGTCTGGCGACTTTTGAAACTCGTTTTTGATTTAATTCGTTAAAAAAAAAGGCTCAACCCTTTCATTGAATAAATTTCGTAAAACAATTATTTTTGCTTTGTTTTTTTTTATATTTTTTATTTTCAGGTGTACCGCCAAGAATTCCAGATATTTTAGGGCGCCGTGAATCAAAAAAGGTTGAGAAACGCTGGTCTGAAACATAGCACACCTTAAGCACGACGCTGTGCCAATAGTTCGACACGTTTAGAAAATTTCAATTTCTCAATGTTCAGACTTAAATTCGGTTCAATTGATGCGATGCGAATGTAGTGCAGTAATCTTGCAAGAAAGTGCTATCATTATCTTGCCTTTTAGCGGGAAAATCGCTAAAATTGAAACAGAAATTGAAAAATTTCCAATTTTTTTACTTTGACGTCCTATAACTGCCGCTGGAAAGTGGGTAGAGACCACTAAAAAAAAATTTGCAATAGATCTTCTGAACTTTTTATGACATAATATATTCTACTGCCCTTTTCGTTAAAATATTTGCTCAAGAAGGGACTTTTTTTGGATTCTCCGGTATATAGCAAAAGCTAAAAAATGTTTATAATTTGTTATTTCATTACACAACTCGTTATACTTTGGGTGACAGGTTTCAAGTCTTGGTTTGACTCAACTACAGGTCCCAAATAGCGAAATGGAGTGACTTGAAAAACAAATGAAAAATTAGAATAAAGAAAAGAAATGAAAAAATGAAAAAATTGAGAACAATAGAAGAAAACAATTTTTTTATTAAAAAAATTTTAAAAAATTAAAAAAAAAGCAGATTCATTCGATACGAAGCGAACCTGTATTCGCCCGCAGTGGGCTGAAAAAGAAGAAAATAAAAAAGGAAGAAGAAGCGTTTCGTGTTAGCAGAAAACCTTCCACTCATCGGTGCAGCTTGGTTTTCTGCCTGCTACAGACGCTTGAAACAGATCAAATTGATCTCCTCTCATATAAACTCAGAATAAATTCTGGGTGTGAGTTATATGAGGCAAAAAGCACTCCTATTTATACCAAGCACTCCTATTTATTCAAGTCACTCAATTTCGCTATTTGGGACCTGTTGATGAGTCAAACCAAGACTTGAAACTTGTCACCCAAAGTATAACGAGTTGTGTAATGAAATAACAAATTAAAAACATTTTTTAGCTTTTGCTATATACCGGAGAATCCAAAAAAAGTCCCTTCTTCAGCAAATATAAGTTTAACCCGGTAAAAAATCCTATAGAGTAATCTCTATATAAGTTAAAAATATTAAAATTTTTTCGAAGCGTTCAATTTGATAAGAACGCAGCCTCGTTCCACTTTAAGTCGTGGTTGTTAAATCCTATAGAGAAAACAGGAAGTGCTGATACCTGTAAAAATTCATGCATATATGTACATGAGCGTGGCCTTTCTCGGCGTGCTTAAAGCAGCACAAAGCTTATTCGGGTGAAAGCCACGGAAGGTTTGTTTTAATTGAAAACAGCTACCAATTGACGAGTCTTCGACGTAACACAATTACATACAACTCTTAATTGGAGAAATTCAGCGAAACTAAACAACGGCAAACAAATCATTGTACATTGGTGTAGTGAGTTATTACATTTAAAGCAAGCGATTTATTTTGGAATATAATATTTTTTTTTTTTCGTAAAATGCAGTACTTTTACTAGAATACTTAGCTCACACGTTAAATAAAAAGAAAATATAAATACTGATTGGGAAATTTCAATCAGTATCTTAGAGAAATTGATTTTCGATCAGTTTTGCTTCGAGCGATGTTGTTGAATACACATTAAAACTTAGCATGCATGAATATATTCCTTGTTCCTACAGCAGGTCTCAACAACTGCAAAGTCGCTCTTAGTTTAACGATAAGTTCAACCAAGTAATAAAGGCGAACGAGTCTGCTTATTGCAGGTATCAATTGCATTCATGTTCAGAATTGAAACAAGTCGTCAAGACTGCATAGAACATCTGCAACTCCATTATCCTGAGAGAAGAAATTCTTTTTAACAGAAATGTTAGACTAAGAATCTGGAATCAAAGATAGCAGAGGCTTCTTCATTTCGATTCATTCAAAGGTTTTTGAATCTTTTAGTAACTCCAAATGAATGAAGTATCTAGAAACCAGACAACTCATCAATGATCGCCGATATGACTTCCGGACTGGACGCTAGTCTGGAGACTTGCTGGCTTTTTTCACGGAACGTTGGAACCCTAGTCTTCACAATTGTGGTGTGGTCCAAAATCGTTACCCTAGATATTTCAAAGGTCTTTGATAGAGTCTGGCATCCAGCCCTTTTAGTTAAACTTAAAACACCTGGTCTCTCCCTCTTTATTTATTATAGATTGAAAGGTTTGTTTATCTGATAGCATAATACTGGTTGTATTAGATAGCGTTACACCAGAACCTCACCCTATAAATGCCGATGTCCCCAGGCATTGTCGTCTTTATGATCGAGGCCGTGACATCAAATTCTTTGAACGTATTAGAGTAGTACGGATTTCATACACTTTTGCAAAGCAAAATCGTTCTTTGAATGTATTAGAGTAGTAGGTACAATTTCGTGCTTTTGCAAGTTAAAAAAAAGCTAAATCGTTTTATGTCGTGGCCCGGAACATAAATATGGCAATGCGTCAGGGTTCTGTTATGTCTCCATCCCTCTTCTAAATTTTCTTTAATGATCTGATTTTCCTTACTTTTAAGGCTACCCATAGTTTTGCCTATCACAGTACATACCGTTGATTTCGCTGCTTTAACACTCTTAGGGACTCCAGACCGAATGCCACATCTGTCAATCGAATTTGCATGATTAGATCATTAATTAACGGCCTTGATAGTATCATTGCTTAAAGCTGTCTCATGTCTTTAAAACAAAATCATAAATTTAACACTTCCATTTATTTTGTTGGAGCACTAATTTACGATAAACAGTTTTCATAGATTATTAGCATTAATATTTCCTGTAAATTAAGCTGGACAGATCACATCTTCTCTGTTACTAAAGAAGCATCGAAATACCTTGGATTTCTGAAAATGTATAAGATATATTTCATCCCATCGAATCTACCGCTCCTCTACAAGTCTTTACATCATACCTAGAATAGAATACAATTCCCATATATGAGCATAGGATATTTTCTGAGCTTGGCTTATTAGTCAAATTTTCTTAACTTTTCCATGAATTTATATACTTACAAGGTCTGCATTTTTTCTATGACTACTATTTTAAATAGACGTAAAGTACGCGTAGCGCTTTAATTCCTGTATTTTGCAAAGTTACAATTTATGATGAATTCATGAATTTGAATAAAATGAATTTCGTTATTTTTACTAAACAAATGGATTATTCGGAAGCTTTACCTGCCACCATTTACAAATCAAAACAAAATAAATAATTTAACACCTCGTTTGACTTTCGAGAGTGGCAAAAGTTGAGCGTTGAGCAACTTTCTTCGTTGAGAGTGGTAGCTAATGTGTTCGACCTCTCAAGAATCCTGGATCCGCCCCTTCCTCCCATACAATTTATTTCTCAAATTGAGTGAGAGGTTTAGGGGTATAAAGGAAATGCTGTAAGTATGGGATCCAACAAACATGGTTTGGTCAATAGTACATACAATAGACCGTCCTTTGTACTGAAATTGAAAAGTGGTCAAAATTAAAATTTGGTTAAATCGAACATATTTTTGAAGTCGACTTGTCGACAATGTACCTAAAACACGTCTTCAGATGGAAATAAGGTCGTCATATTGGCCACCAAAATAACCTCCAAAATTAAACTAAATGAGTTCATTTTGGTTGCCCCAGGAGACATCATTATAACACCTGAAACACGTCTTCAGACGGAAATAAAGTAGTCATATTGGCCACCAATTATTAATACAAAATGACATCTAGTTGGCACATCGAAAGACAAAAACGCATATTGAAAAAACTCACTTTTCCACCCTGGAACGACGAATATTTCCAATAGAACCTAAACTAAAAGGTAGGGAAATTCTCATGTTTTTATTATTCGGAAGACATTATTAATTTTTTACGTTGTTTATTATTATTGTTATTTTCGTTAAATTTTCGTTCAAAAATACATTGAAATAAAACGATGTATCCAAAAAACATAACATCAAAACAACTGAATATTATTTCGATTAAAGCGCACATAGTACATTTTTGGAGATATGTATTTTTGACTAAACACCATAGAATTGTTGCCCGTACTGCTGTTTGAACATGAGTAATGCAAGTCTTGAATGCCCGTCCTTGACGTGAAAATGACGACAAGCAGCTCCACTTGCAAATGGAGTCAAAAACTGACGAGAAATAGACAACACGTGGCTATGCAATAGCACAAACTACTTAACGACAAACTGACAGCAAAGCGCAGTAATAACTAGCGTCTATTATCAGTCATCAAATGACCAGATGTAGACAGAACGTGTCTATGCAATAGCAAAAATGATGACAAAAAGACGGCAAAAGTAAGATATCAAAAAGAGTTTAAGGACAATAGAAAAATGTCTAATATTAGGCTCGAGAGGGTTAACTAGGATTACGTCTAAAAGACGAAAAAAACCCTGTTAAATCTTGGGTCTATTTTGAGTCATTAAATGACGTTCTTTCATATATTTCTGTATAATACATGCACGGTCGGTCATTTTGTCATCATAAATCCCGATTACATTATTTAAACTTATGCCAACTTGAATTCCTGAAAGACGTCATAAGTCGACAAAAAGTGCAAGTCAAAACGAAGTCTACATTTGACGGAAACTAAAGTCGATTGTCTTAAAATTTCAAATATTGACGTAAAAAGGACGTCGCTGGAAACGAGTCAATAATAAGTCAATATTAAACGAAAATTTGATCAACATGTACTAGTTTCGTACAAAATTTACTTCTAAATGACGTCAAAATGAGCAAGGAATTCATAATCTATTTTCAGTTAAAAAATGACGTTCTATAGATCAGACAAGTCTTAAAATGCTTGTTGGGGGACACCCTGTATAATATATAAATCTATATAAATCTGTATAAATCTAGCACTGGCTACATTTTGAATGACGTAATGCACACAGGATCGTGTTTGCACCAATATCTGTCAGATATTCTAATGAAATCGCTGAAACACAAATATGTGCTTAAATCTGATATAGAAAATATGTACGGAATAATAAGGATCACAGATGAACACCAGAACCTGCAAAGAGTACTATGGAGAATCTTAGACAAGGAATATGCTCCAACAACCATAACGTGTAGAACATAAGCAGCTCTGTATATGGTCATTAGAACGTTGAGGCAACTAAAGCCACAAATTTAGCACTAAAAGATTTCGATGTAGATGATTTAATGTCTGGAGCTCGCAAAATCTTACAAATGGACCTACTGAATCTACTACTTTCACCTCAGAAAATAGATAAGTAGCAGTACAGAGCTTCTGAGTATGATTCCAATTAAATTAACTAATTAATATCGATTTGACCCTTTTCTGTCAAACGGAAATTAATGGAACAGAATCTATTAAAACATTAGGTACCTATTGGAGTCCAGCAACGGAAGCTGTTCATTTTAAAACTAATGTCACCAAAGAACCCCCATGTAATAGGAACATCTTATCTGATATAACCAAGCAGTTTGACCCACTTGGCGTCACCTATAATGATAACTGCGAAGAGATTGATGTAAGAACTACGGATTGAGGGAAGGCCTTTGGATGAACAAATATGAGTAGACCTAAAAAAAAATAAATGCCACAATTTCAAAACAAAGCTTCCACAGATTAAAGACATAATAATACCAAGATGGATGATGGATGAATCACATAAAAAGTAACCTTGATATGGAATTACATGGATGTTATGATTCCTCCGAGAAAGCATATGCTGCGGCTGTGTATATCAACATAATGACAAAGGAAGGGAAAACACATACAACACTTTTAAAAGCAAAACCCGAAGGAGCACCAAGCAAAATAAAAAAAAATAAATTTCAAAGGCTCGAATTATGTGATGCAGTATTATTAGCGAAGATATTGTATCAGATAACAATTGCACTAGAGTTCCCTGACGTAACTACATACGCCTGGACGACAGCTCCACTATTGTGATAGCTTGGATAAGAGATGGATCAGAAAAATCAAAGAATTTTGTTTCAAATAAAATATCCGAATCATTTAGGGTCATCAGCCCCTAAAAATTACGCGATTTGAAGGTGTGGTAGACAGGGCCACATTGGCTTAAAGAGAAGAAGAAGGCTTGGCCTTCTTACAAGTGGAAGTTCCCACCACGGACGACATAAAACGTAATCAAACTATTGTGCATATGGAGCCACTATTCACATCTTTGTGAAGAAATAGTAGCATGGTACTCCAAATTTCCTAAGTTACTACGACAATGGGCATATTGCCTGAGATTCATCAACGCATGTTGCAAGGAACGTACAACCAGGCACTGAAAAGCGATATCCGTGTGATTCAAAAAGAAAAGAATTTTAATTAGAAATTAGGAGAATATGGAGGAGTGGAATAGTAGATAACTGCAGCATCGCAGAAGATTTTCTAATACTAGAAGGACGCATTTGTAACGCAGATATATCATACGATGAGAAGAATCCAATCATATTGCTACACAATCACCATATAGCGGAACTGATTGTACGAGAAGCTCACAAAAATACCCAATACGAGAAAATATAACGAACAAAGGTAAGAAGTAAATAGCCATATTACAACATATAGACGTCAAATTTAAACGATTTTCCCGCCAAAATGCATGATAACTTTACAGTTTTTTCACAAGATTTAAAACCCCGGGATTTTACCCTTAATTTATATATCCACATGAACCTACATAAATGCAACCGTTGTTTAGATACTCTCGTTTCTATGATTCATAATTTCATTCATTTTGCTACTGACGATAAAAATCGCGCCCAATTTTATGTGCAAAATTAGGAAAATTAATGAAATTATGAATAATAGAAACTCTTGTAAAGAAACTGTTTAGTTATCATGGATTCTGGTGAGAAAACCGTTAAAATTTCAAAAAAATTAGGATTGCTTTGATTTTGACGTCCTACAAAATCCGACGGAATATGCAGGAAGGCTGACAGGGCATTCATTAGAAATCTAAGACAGTTTTCTATCATCTGAGATAAATCCCACCTTGATAGGGTGTATTTCAAGGACGTTACGGGGTGTAAGGTGGAACATGTACTAAAAATCTTAAGCCCCCTACCGCCCTCCCTACTTCACCATTTAATTTTTTGCTTGTTCCCACCTCAGCTATCAAACTCTTGAGTTATGTGCACGAATTATGAAACACCCTGTATATACACTTTGGAGGAATATGGGAAACTGGATAAAAATATGTTAAGTAGATTCCATTTGAAATGGTGGGGACTCATCGGTCGTCTGACGGAATGACATAATACTCTCTGTCAAATTGAGGCATGTCGCAACTCGAAGCCGTTATATCCCCTTACAAAAGATCCATCGGACCTTAACATTTTAACCGCGGCACACCTTTTAATAAGTGAAGGTCTAATAGCCCCCCACTGAATCTCATCATTACCATTTTCGCTGGGAATGAACAGAGATTTTTGGAAAGCGTGGTCCAGAGACTATCTGAATTACTAATGAAAACGACCCAAATGGAGAAACTGGATGAACGATATGAAAATCGGATAAATAGGTTTACTAAGAGACGAAAACTTGTCACAACTCTGGATACTCAAGACCAAGACAACATGATACTAGCCGAGCCGATCCCACACTAGATGTTAAGGTTAAAGAGGTTTACCCAGCTAAAGACGGACAAGTGCGAGTAGCAATCGTTCAATATAGGGGAAATAATGAACTCAAACGACCTATATCAAAAAATATGTCTTCTGCCTTTTGTACCATCTTTGTAAGATGTTATTGTTTATCATCTCCACATAAAACTCCAAGGACATTCCCCTTTCAAATTCGTAGTTTCAATAAATGAACTTCATGAAAATATTTTCAAACATTTTACTAAATACCAAAATTTCCGTCTTCAATATATTTTTCAGTGTACAAACTTGAACTTTCTTAAATTTCCGTTAATAACAAATTTCGGTTTAAGTTTTTTAAAATTAATAATCTTTTTTACATCAAAGGAATCGGACTAACTACTCTAAAAATGCAATTTTAAATACTAACGTGGTTTTATCGGAACAAATTTTTAACGAAATAATTTAATTGTTGAGAAGTGCCAGAGGAATCGGATGAGTGCACAACATAATTAAGTGATATTCAGAAAATCATATGCTGTCACAATTTCGACTTAAATTTAAAAGTTGATCCAGAATTTTTTTTTACTCTGTCAACTGCAATATTGTACCTTGGACCAAATTTTAATTGTACCACATATAAATTTTATTTATAATCAAGAAAATGCCAAGAAGTAAATTTTGAGTAAAACGGCCGAATTCAACAATAGAACTCTTACAGGCCGCATTAATGGATGTTATCTACCACAATATGAGTATTTCCGGCTCTGCAAAGTTACACAACATTTCAAAGACAACACTGAGTCAATAAGCATAAAGCTTCTGGGAGATCGCAATTCATTTATGAGAGCAATAGCAGAACAAAGTTCTCTCGTTAATTATATTACAACTGCCTCAGAATTACATTATGGCCGATCTAGTCTCGAGCTAATGAAGTTAGTTTTCCAGTTTGACCATAGAAACAATAAAGTTTTACCAGAATCATGGCTTCAGAACAGTGCAGCTGGTATAAATTGGTTAAATGGTTCTTTTAAGCGGAATAAATCACTATCGCTCCACAAACCAGTCGGGCCTTAAACAAACCAGGCCCACCGGGCTCGGTGCTGTCATTGTAATTTTAATAGTATATCTGTTGACAGAAGTAGGCCTGAGAGAGAAAAATTCCAACATAGAGCAAAGCGCGCCGTGCGGATAGGCCTTGAGGCCTTGAGATGAAACAGTGTAACGATGAAATTATGATATGTGGTTTCCTTCACGTCATCGAACACAGCAAATACATACACCCAGACAATGCGCTATGCTGGAACTACTACCTGCATAAACTTTATTTAATTACAATGTGCAAACTTACTTTATGCTAAGGTAAGGTGAACTTGAACACTGTGTGCAATTAAAAGGGCTCAATTTTGTATTAACACCCTCGGTTGTACGGAATTTAGAAAATAACCCTTGATTTGCTGACAGCTTATGTCAATTCCTATAATTGACATCTGAGAAAACTGCGTTCGCACAGTACAGTTCACTGAAGTTTGTCAAATCCAGCAATTGACATTCGAATGAATTGCGTTTACAAACAAGAGTTTGCTGTTAATTCATTCAATTTCAAGTATGTAGGTTAGGTTAGGTTAGGTTAGAGTGGTGGCCATCGCGCGCGGGGACCTCTGCGATCAGCCTCGCTTAGACCACTTACAGTCCACTGTGATACCACCTTGATGGGAACCTACCTGGGAATGATACGCCAGTTTTAGGGACTGCCGTGAAACCAGCCACAGGAGTTAATGAACCTTAACATGTCTCCCAACTCCCTGTCTGCTAGCTCCCCCAATTCACTGAAGAAGTAACGGCCGACCGCATTCCTCCCACGCAAGGCAAGTTTAGGGCGTTCACACAGCAGGTGCTGAATGCTCTCAACCATCTCCTAATCCATACAGCTTCTGCAGAGGTCCTTGCATGGGGCTTGCATACGCTCTGCATTCTTACCAAAGAGACAATGCTCTGTAATAACTGCGATAAGACACATAATTACGGCTCCTCCTCAGCAGAGATTCAGTCCTCCTAGCAAAAACGTCGGACCACAGCTGTCTTGAAATCGCACATGTGGTCGATTCTCCCCATCTGCGATTAGCCAGCTTCCAAGCCTGTACGTCTAGCATCCTCTTCACTGATTCTAGTGGATGACCTACGGGTTCCTATGCTAGACAAATATTCAAAGCTAAACTTTTCTGGGCAGAGTATCCGCTGCCTCGTTTCCAGGTATGTCATTGGGTTTAGACACCCAACAGAGAATAACTCTGTGGTTAGCGTCCAGTTTCCCGAGCTCACAGCGACACCGTTACACTAGGCGCGATCTAATGGTGATCGATTCCAGAGCAGCTTGACTGTCAATACAAATTCTGATCACCCGATCGCTGGGTACAACGTGAGTTGTTTGCAGCGACCTCGCTGCTTTGCAAATGGCAGGGACTGCCGCCTGGAACACACTTGAGTGGTCCGGGAGGCGGAACGAATGCTAAATTTCAGGGAGCACTGAGTTTACCCCGGCTCCCACTCCACATCCATATTTGAACCGTCCGTAAAGACACATATATCACAGTCAATTGCCACGCAAATACTCTCCCACTCCTCTGTACTAGGAATGCTAGTTGAGAACGCTTTCCCAAAACCTAGCCTTGGAACAATGCAGTCCGTAGCTCCCCGTATATTGTCTTCAGGACAGAGCCACCACCAATTACAATGAAAAATTCACTAACAAACTTATATGTAAGTTGCGATTGCAGCTAATCCTTCTGACCTCAGATGGAAGAGAATTCCAGAGTCTAGTGGACTGGACGAAAAATTGGCGCTCACTCGGGAGAAGAATAAATCCTGGCATGATTAATCAACATTTTCTGCTAAATTGGGAGAATATTAGTTTACAGTATAAGTAGTATGGTTCCTTCGTTAACATAAGATTCCTTAAAAGAATTATTGTACGAAATTTAATATAATTGTCAAAATTACATCCCAACATCGATTTTGAATACACAGTAATATGATCATATTTTCGCAAGGAAAACACATAACATACTGCAGAATTGAAAGCAGGATTGGGTTTACGTGATGAAACAGAGTCTAATTTACAAAATACTTCGCACCTGTACAATTACAAAAGAATAATAAGTGTTTTTACAACCAGGGGTGTGAAGGGTGCGGATAAAGACTATTTACGTAGAGTGCCATACATGTTACCACCAAGATTATTAACATGAGGAGACCACTTTAAAGTCGTATTGAATATCAAGCCCAGGTTTTTTATAGAATCTTTAAAAGGTATGACGATATTATCAAGCGTCACGTTTGGAAAAGAGGACGTATCTAATTGAGTTCTATAGATAATAATACCATTAGTCTTGGATGCGTTTAAGAGGAGGCCGTTAACTTGACCCCATTTATATACGAGACCAAGATCTTCATTCATACAGCAGACAGAATCTTCAATAAGTCCGAGAGGTCTAGAAATATAAAGTTGGACGTCGCCGTCTGCATATAGATAATAGTTACAATTTTGCAGTACTAATGGAAGACCATTTATGAATACGGCAAAAAGTAATGGGCCAAGAATGGATCTTTGTGGAACTCTACTGTGCACAGGAAGGAAATCGGATGCAGTTTGATTACAAACAACCCTCTGAAAGCGACCACTCAGTTTTTGGAATAATATGGTTTGTTTGACTCGATCGAAAGCATTTGAAAAGTCCAAAAGGGTTAATTCCGCTAAATTATCATTATCAGGAGAGATTCTTATCTCTAAGTAATTAGCAATTTGCTTATGCAAAAATTTTTCAAAAGATTTAGGAAGAATAGATATTGGGCGATATTCTGCTATACCGTGAGTTTTTTTATGAATGGGTAAAACTTTAGAAAACTTCCATGGCGCAGGAAAAGTTGATCTCATAATGACAATATTAAAGATATGTGTAAGACAGGGAAGTAATATCGGCAGTACCAATTTTATTATTCTGGGATGCAAACCATCAAGACCAAAATCAGTAGATCCGATGGACATTACTGCGGAAAGCACTTCCATTTCAGTAGTCGAATTAAAGGAGAACCCATCAAAAATGGTATGGTCACTTAGAAAATTAAAATTCGATCGGAATCCCACTGTGGGACGTAAAAACACGACTTAAGTCATTCGCATCAGCTTCTATAATGTTGTTTTTGGACTTACAACCCATATTTCCGAAAGGTTCCGCCACAATTGTTTTTTTAGGCAAAGAAATGTTAAATTTAGAATTATGATATTGAAGGATTGACCGAGTTATTTTTATATGTACCGTATTGCGTAGGAACCGAAAATTCTCCCAACATTGAGGAGTACGGAAACGCTTCCATCTACGATACGCGACTGGGGGCGTCAATCATAAATCCCTAAAATTAGATCATGCTTCGAAAAACAAGGCATTGAAAACTCATTAAAGACGAATACGTGATCAGGATTGGCTACAAGTAGCAGGTCCAATAGAGTAGCGGAAGCTGACGTAAAATGTGTTGGGATGGAGTTAAATACAGATAAACTATATGTATTCAACATATCGTTAAAACTACGGGTCGCAAGAGATCAATATTCCAGTCACTAGTAATGAATATGTTGGCAAATATGTGGCTCGAATCGAACAATATGGTTTCCAAAGGACTGATATCAGTGACATTAGGTGGTTTATAAACATTACCGACAAGACACTTATCGGAATTAACGACAACTTCAATGAAAATGTATTCTACTAAGCATCTAAAGATTTTGCAACAACACGCGCCTGTAATGAAGCCTTAACAAAGATCGCGACACCACCGCCAATACGTCCAATACGATCATTACGAAAAATACTATATTTATGAAGGCTTACAACTTCGGAGCCAATGTTAGGCTTTAACCATGTTTCAGAAACGCAAATTACATCGAGAAGCTAACCGTTGAAGATATCATCGATTTTGGGATATATAGTCTGAGCATTTATGTGGCAAAACCTCAATTCCTACGCTTGCTTACATATAATATCCAATAAAAATCTGGAATTGCTAGGTCCACCAGACATCTGAGAGGTGGAATCATTCAGTTAGGAAAACAAAGAAAGAGGAAGATTATGAATAAATGACGTGGTGCTTGATACCGGTGAAGCAGAAGCATTGACTGAGACGTGGACGTAAAGAATGCCGTTGCGAGTAAATACAGCACTGAAATGTTTTGATTTTTGCAAACGCAAGGAATTACGATATAGTATATATTTACCCTAATACCATGTAACTTTCTTGTTATACACCCTATGAAGGTGACTTGCATCTCAGGTGATAGTAAACCCTCTACGGTTTCCAACAAATGCCCAACTACCTCTCTACCCCCTTTCCGGCGGCAGTTATAGGACGTCAAAGTAAAAAAATTGGAAAATTTTGCAATTTCTTTTTCAATTTTAACGATTTTCCCGCTAAAAGGCAAGATAAGGATAGCATTTTCTTGCAAGATTTCGAGACCCCCTAATGTTACCTTTCATTTGATCCTACACATGTACCTACCTAAATACTACCGTTTTTGAGATATTCCCGTTTTTATGATGCATAATTTCATGAATTTTGCTAATTTGCGTGGAATTCCATAACATCACGCGCGATTTCTTTTATTATTAGCAAAATTAATGAAATTATGCACCACAAAAACGGGAACATCTCAATAACGGTAGCATTTAGGTAGGTACATGTGTAAAGTCAAATTAAAGGTAACGTTCCGGGGTCTTTAAATCTTTTCATAAAACTGTATAGTCATCATGCGTTTTGGCGGGAAAATCATTAAAATTGAAAAAGAAATTGCAAAATTTTCCAATTCTTTGACTTTGACGTCCTAGAACTGCCTACGGAAAGGAGGTAGAGAGGTGATTGGGCATTTGTTGGAAACAGTAGAGGGTTTACTATCACCTGAGATGCAAGTCACCTTCATAGGGTGTATAACAAGAAAGTTACATGGTATCAGGATAAAAAGAACCCAAAATCAAAAAACCCCCCTACCGTCCACACCGTGCATTTTCCGGCTCACCTCCCATACAATTTATTTGTTGAAATTGAGTGAGGAGTCCGTGGTATAAAGGAAATGCGGTACGTACGGGACACCCTGTATATGATAATTTTTTTTTTTACTCTCATTAAGAAAAATCCGTTTCTTAAAATCAATGCCAAGGTCATGAAGTGTCAAACCCATACGAGTGCGTTTGTATTTAGCATACATTGCCTTAAAAATATTAACTTTATCTGGAGCAAAATTCAGTTTAATAACAACAGAGCTGTCTAGGTTGTTTTTGTTCTTGACACGGAAAACTTTTTGAACTGGGGGTGTAGTGATTGTTAATGCATTGCACAAGGTGTTTAAAGTAATAATTAAGTTTTCGTCGGTTAGCTCACTGATCGTCGGTAGAAATTTTTCCGAGACCATGATGACTAAGTCATCAGCATATGCTACCACTTTTATAACCTCCCTATATAAGAAGATGAGAATCCCATTAACCACCAACAACCATAGTCGAGGTGAAAGTACTGCACTTTGTGGACTGCCTCTAGGTACCCTCCTGCTAACCTTACTGTTATCAAGTTCTGCCATTATAAGACATTGAGTTAATCCATCTACATATATAGGATTGAACTCCCTAGGTCAGTCTGGGCATCCTAGATGGCCTGTAAACTAGCATTGTTAAGGGCTCCCTCGATATCAAGGAATACACATATGGTGTATTATTTTTTCTCAATTGATTTTTCGATGGTTCCTACTACGTCATGTAGCGCAGTTTCGACCGATTTACCTTTTAAGTAAGCATGCTGTTATCATTTATGTAAATTTAAACTACAAATTATACCAACATTTATGTAACAATGAAAAATTAATTAACCAATAACTTACTCAAATTATATCTCAATTATGACAGAATTATTGCTACTTTTATTTTACGTGGCCTATATGTCAAAATTTTGCTCTAAATATTTCTAATTTAATTGAATGGCTGAAAATGTAGAAAAAAATTAGTACTCAATGCAAATCTAAATTCCAATAATTAATGTGGGGTGAAAATGACCTTATGGCATATTTTGGAAATTTCATCTTGACTGAATAATTTAAATGCAAAAGGAATTAAATTGTTGAAATCAAGATGAATACTTAGTTCTTAATAAACCAAACGTTCTTATTAAATTCATACATGTGTGTGTTTGACCAAAACCTGGCATGCATCGACACAATAAATTTAACGCAAATTGATAATTTAAATAAATCGCCCTTCATTTTTTGTAATATTGTAACTAAGAATCGAACATCTTGATGAATCCAAAAAAAAAAAAAACATTAAATTTACTGATGAAAAATGATTGGTTGTAAGAATGCTGATGGTTTTTTGACAATTTTAACAAA
Source organism: Dioctria linearis (assembly GCA_963930735.1). Lineage (NCBI taxonomy): Eukaryota > Metazoa > Arthropoda > Insecta > Diptera > Asilidae > Dioctria > Dioctria linearis. The sequence continues at coordinate 241,452,612 of OZ005741.1, forward strand.
ACTTGCAAATATAAGTGGGAGGAATACCAGTTAGTACGTGCTCACACTTTTACAATTCATTTAGAAAGAAGGAAGATTGAGCGAAGGAACCACCTTCTAATAGAAAAAATTGTTCTGAATTAATTTTTGGTTACATTTGACTAAAATTTATGATTTCTTTATTGTCAATTGATGTCAGAATACAAACCGCATTTTTTGGCATATGTATTTCCCATAGAAATCTATAATAATTTCAAATAATTATCATAACTTTTCTAAATCTTACCATAACTTATCATTACCTCATGTTTTATTTCATTTTAATGAATTCCTCTCAGAATTTATTTTGATTCCTATCACACCTTTGGGTGTCTTTCCAACTCATTTGTGTAACAGTAATTTCTAAAAAAATTGGCAAATTACCTGCGATGCGTACAAAATATCGCGAAACAAAGTTCGATTCGTGGACGAATATTACCCCGGGATGACAGATCGAACGTCGCGAGAAATTGAAGTTTGACATCTTTATTTAGTATACTCGTAGACGTAATGTCAACCGCGCGCGAGTGAATCCTTAGTTAATATTCTTGTGAAACAAGGGCTTTTGTGCAATTTAGGAAGTTCCTTCGTCGGAATTCATCATTTATACATAGGTTGGTATACGTTTCTTTCATTAGTTCTGTATAAATTGCATGAAAATCTCCCTTTTTTAAATGCCGCCTGTCAAGGTGAGCTGTTTTTTACAAATTGCTCACCTAGGTATCCCCAAATCTTTTACAAAAGGGGCTTGCTGTGAGCAGTTGCATGGGTATTTAAATTATTTCTATGATTTATCTTGCTGTGCATGAAATTTATTATATTTTATGTGTGTTATTGTTTGTATGCGCTGTGTGTTGGCTTATCTGCTACCATACAAACAGTTGTTGTTTATATATCTGTTGTAAAATTCATTTTTTAATTCATTTTTGTTTGATTTTAGATTGTCGCGGGTCCCCTTGCATCTGTTGCTTTCTCCAGATCCTGGTAAGATTTTCTGAGATCTTAATCTATTTTTTTCTTTTATTTCTAGGTTGGTCGAACAACCCCAACTGCGTCATTGATGCGTTTCATCAGCGACAAGTTCTAATCGGTGTTCAATAAGAGAATTCGAGTTAGACGAAATCATATTGAAACAATTATACAATTGTACAGGCACTATAGAAATAACTTATTTTTTTTTAAATGACATCTCCTGTCATTCTGATATTGAAAATTGTGTAGTAAACAAATGTAAAATTACTAAAAGTAAACATGGACCCTTATACTCCCCAAGAACGTGGAATAATCGTGTCAATGTTTTTACGGAATAATTCATCAGGGATAAAAACACAATGTGAATTTCGTCGACGATTTCCCCGCCGTCCGGCATCGGTTTGTCGCACAATGCGACGTTTTGCCACACGTCTCGAAGCAACTGGCGCAACATTGGATACACCTAAGTGTGGCAGACCAAGAACAGGCAGTTCAGCCGAAAATATCGATGCTGTACGCGAAGATGTGGAAGAGTGTCCAGAAACATCAACGAGGTGACGTGGCACGCAATTTGGCATTTCCAGGCGGACTCTGCTGCGTATTTTGGTGAAATACTTGAAGATGTTTCCGTATAAAATTCAGATGACTCATCAGCTGCTGCCTACTGACCACCGAGCTCATCTAGAGTACAGCCAGCGTGACATAAACCTCAACCTTGAAGAGGATGATTTTTTTTTTTTCAAAATTGGTTTGAGTGACGAAGCGCATTTCCATCTCTCTGGGCATGTCAATAAGCAGAGTACTCGCTTCTGGGCACTGAAAATCTGCGCATTATTCAAGTAACACCTTTACACCCACTAGAAGTTACTTTATGGTGTGGCGTCTGTGCTGGAAGAGTGAGCGTACTCTATTTTTTCGAAGACGCTGCAGGCAATGCGATAACTGTCACTGGCGAGCGCTACGGAACCATGTTACGTGAGTTCTTGTTACCCAGTTTGGATGAATTGGGGCTGGAGCCGTGCAGACTTCTTTTTTTGGGGTTATTTGACTTTCGCACCCCTAAAAGAAAACATTCATCAAGAAATAAGGAACATATCGCAGGAAGTATTACGGCCAGTTATGGAAAATGTCATAAATAGGGCTGAAATGTGTATCAACTCTGAAGGTCACCATTTAAGAGACATCATCTTCAAATCCTAATGCGACGAAATTTCATGGCACAAATATACATAACGAATAGGACAACCGCGTAATAGTGTCACTACAGTACAATTGCATCAGAGAAGATATAAGCCATAATGGCTTTGGAATACTCAAATTGGCAAAAAGTTGTATTATCTAAACCAAACGAAGCAGACTTAAATAAATCATTTTTGTCAATAAGCGTACCCATGAGAGCATCCTTCATAAGACTAGTGGAAATAATCAAAGCCATCATACCAAAACGAATACCTCCGGAAACAGAATCAGACGCGGAGCGTGTCCCAAAAACATTCGAGCAAACATACACTAGATTGAGTAAAAAAGGTTAGGGAATTCAAGTCAACAACCAATGGATGCACATACATACACACGCATCATAAGCATGCTTGCCATATGTATAGATCCTAAGCAGACTCTTCATTTGAGTTGAGCGGACTCAAATCAGTTTTTTTAACTGACTAACTGGAATATATTGTTGAATGTCGTCAGGGTTCGTCCGTCGTATAGGTCGGCCATCTGCGATTTTTTTAGTTTTGACCACTAGCGCCACCAATGTTCGAGCGCGGAAAATCGTCTCTCAGTGATTGCGAACTTTTCTTAACATTGCAGATTTGGAGCGTGAACGCAAAGTATGTGCTGCGCACTCAGTGGTTAGAAATTAAAAAAAAAAGTTTTTTTAGCAGCAGTGAATACGGCTAGAAAGTAACGAGAAAATATGCAATCATCAAGGTAAGTATTGTGAATGTATTGTGTGACTCATGCTGGAAAATAAACCAAGAGGAAAATTCAATCCTGTAACATGTTTGGTTGTGGTTTCACGTGATGCGACAATGGTGCTTGTCGTCAAGGTTGGCCACTTTGTGTAGTCAGGGTTGGCCCACTGTGATTGTGTGCTTGGATGATGCCCAACAAACGTGCAGCACTAATTCAAATAAAGTCCGTCAATGAAAAGTCCGCCAAAAAAGCCCAGAAAAGCTCTCTTGGGACAATACAAGAGAGAAGTGCATTTGAATTGCGTCAATATAACATTTTCCTGAAATGCGATTTCGAATAATGTGCTATTCCAATTTTGCTAAAAAACAGACAAATGAAACAAATTCAGCTTTTTATTTCTTTCAATTAATTTTCCAGGTCATTTTCAATTATTTCAGTACATTTTTCGTTGACGGGCCAATCTTGACAGCATTTCACCTTTTTTTTTAAATGCCTATATTTTTTTCATTTTCACCCAAGCAATTTGCATGCTATGCAAAAGTGTTCCTTTTTCCCAGACCTTTCCAAAAATATCCTTGGATTGAAAAAATTCATTCTTAAACGGAATTTATGGGCAAAAGTCAAAAGGATGTCCAACTCTGACGAAACTCTCATACGTATAATAAGCAGGCTAACAACTAAAATCTCAAACCTGAACATCTAATGTTAATTATAACTACAATCTATAGCATGAAACCAATAAGCAATAATTGTCCGCAATAAATATTGAACTCGTGCTTCCTAGGCAAGTTGCGCAAAATAAGCAATTTTTTCCAATAACTATTTGACTCAAGACAATATTACTTACTAGACACCTTAAGTTCAATACATTAAGTTGCTTAGTTAGTAAATTTTGGTTGGTAATTATAAAAACAGTAGAAGTGTAATATGAATTTCAGTTTTAATTAAAGAACTTAAAAACCGCAGCATTAACTTCTTATTACCTTGCGCTCCCACACGAGTTATTTAAACATCAAAACCTCCCAACAGAGTCGAGTGATTTACTTAAAGATTACGTGATGATAAAACAACGGCAGATAAATGGTTTTATGTAAACGCAAAAATTATCTTACTAAACGCATCATTTGCGGCCGACTTATGTGAGTGAGAACAAATAAATTGCTTTACCATAGTGAAGTGAATATTAATTAAATAGCGTGATACAAAGTGGCGCCATGAGGGTTTTATTCTATATACAGTTTCGAAGGAGTATATGTATTTTCAAAATCAAGGATGCATGTTATGCTTGTACAGGTACCTATGTGAAGAAACTTAATAATAAAATCCATCTAAATAAATCCAATTTGATGGTGAATTTGTTCAAAACTTCTCATGATTACCAAATAAATATCGACCATGAGAAAATTGTCTTGAGTTAAATGTCATCAATTTCTCTGCGTTCTCCTCGGCTAATAATCATTTCTCAGCGTTACAGCGATAAACGACTACTACACGCCCCGTAGTCCTTTCGTCGAAAGTAAACAGGTGTAAAATTTGTGCAAAACGTAAATGATATATCGCCCATATTTAGATACGCAATTAATTCAAAGTGTTGTAAGTAGTATCCAATGTAATGAGTGTAAGTTTTGCAATCATTACATTGTGCCAGATCACTCACTACTAGTGATCGTAGATACAGTTTTCGAGAATTTCAATTTTTTATTATCTACGAAACTGTAGCAATCTGTTATTTAGAATTATATCTGTAATTGAATTATCATATAATTAATCCTAAATATCCATTTACATTAATGGCATTGTTTTTTATTTAGTTCAGAAATTTTGAAATCCATTTTTAACCTACATATGTCAACTTTAAACTCGGCACACATGCGCACTTTCTATCACAATATTTGCAGGGCTCAGCAAATGATGCGAGAATGGGTTAAAAATTGTATTGGAGGCTCCCATAAAAATCTAAAACAATCTTTCACTTGCTTTTACTGGATTGACTTTCTTAAACATGGTGTACTGTATACGTAGTTCCGATAACTGTACAATATATAATTTTATATTTTATTTATTTTCATCGAAATCCCACATTTGTACTAAATTGCAGGAGAATTTTCGTGAGAATTCATTGTTAACCAATCCAATTTACACGATTACAAGTAAAAGAGAGAGTAAGTAGGTCAGTTGTTTTTAGAAACTTTAAAAAATACCACATGTATTAAAAAAAGAATGTGCCTTTAAGTAAAATTAAAATTAATTAAAATTATATTTTAGTCTTAATATATAAAAATCCAGTGTCACGATGATTGTACACGCTAATCTTGAAGTCGCCGAACCGATTCCCAATGAAATTTTTTGAATGTGTTTGGTTGGTTCCAGCTTGAAATATAGGATAGTTTTGGATACGATAGATGGCGCTGTTGACGAGATCTAAAAAACTGCCTGAGAGCGCGTTGACGTGGAAAGCTGAAATTTTGTACACGGCGTTTTAATAAAATTTGCAAATACAAGCTCGAAATTGGACTAAACCGGGCAACTCCATCGTAGGATTGCCATACAAATATCTCGTTTTTTAGTATATATTTAGACACTACCGCACGCAGAGAGCTAAATTTGGAACGTTGTGTTTTCACAGCAATAGTGAATAAAATTTAAAAAATTGATTAAATTGAGCAAATCCTTCTTGGCGTTGCCATACAAAATTTTGGTTTTTCACTATACATATATTTGAAAACTGTCTGAGAACGCGTCGACGTGGATAGCTGAAATTTTGTACTCGATGTTTTCATAAAAATTTCAGATACAAGTTCAAAAATGGACCAAATCGAGCCACCACTTTATGGTGTTGCCATACAAAAATTTAGGTTTTCACTGTATATTTGGAAACTGTCCGAGAACGCATCGACGTGGAGAGCTCAAATTTTGTACACGCCGTTTTCATGAGAACTGCAAATACAAGTTCAAAAATAGACCACCGTTTTTGCTGGTGCCATACAAAAATGTAGGTTTTCACTACATATTTGGACACTGTCTCACGCGTCAACGTAGAGAGCTGACATTTTGTACACGGGATTTTCCTCCTTCGTAGGGTTGCCATGCAAAAAATTTGCTACGTGGTGTTTTCATACAAATGGTAAATAAAATTTCAAAAATGGGCTAAATTGGGTTACCCCTTCTTAGTGATGCCATACACAACTTTTGTTTTTCACTATGAACTTGGTAGCTGCCTGAGAAGGCTTTGAGGTGGAGAGCTCAGATTTTGAACACGGAGTTTTCATAAAAATTTCAAATACAATTCGAAAATGGGACCAATAGGGGAACTGCTTCGTAGGGTTGCCATACCAACATTTCGTATTTTACTATATTGTTACGAGCGTGGCCTTAGTTCGTTATTTAAAACACAATATTTCAGATATAATTCAAAAGTTCTTTATTTATTTAACTTTACTGTTTACTCTCACAAATTCACAAATAATTATCAAGTCGACTCTTTATTTATCGCTAGTACTGTACTTCTAATTATCGCAATCCAAATAGTTTACTTCGTTCACTTCGCTGTCTGAAATAATACTCGCCTCCTGGATGTGAGCAGCGCCGTATTTATACTCTACGAATTATCCTAGAACCTTCCTGAATATTCCATTCTCCAAACCCAGTTTACTAGGATGTCACTAACCTAAAGTTGTTTCCAATTCCAATAGATGTCGCTTGTATCACTTTGTGGCGCGTAACAATATATTTGGGCACTGCCAAAACCCTCGAGAATACTTCCCAAGCCATGAAACAGAGATCTATATACGTATGCGTTGTGAGTCCGTTTTCTAAAATGTTCTATATTGATACGTATGGAAAAGTGCTAAACATTGGTTTATATATGCTATAGAGCCTAAACGACTTCCCATACATGAAAATAGTATTCTAGTAATTTAAAGCTTGGTTCCTTACCTTCTCAAAGGCTACACTTTCTATATACCTTACTTACAAAATAATAAAATAGTTTTGATTACATAGTAACCTTAGATAATAATTTAGATATTACTTATCTTTAACAAACCCAACTCCACCCCCACCGCCGACGGGCTCACCTCAGTTCAAATATAAATTATTAATTTTATGTTTTCCAAGTATAGCCATTTGGTAAAAGACCTTCATAAAATAAACTGGATTTATACCAAAGGAGTCTTGCCAGGCAAGAAAACGAAATTAAAAATATTCTGAAATATGTTCAAAAGATGATTGACGGAAAAAAAGCGGTATTGAGTGAAATTAAAAAAAATTCAAGTGGAAACTAGTGTTCTTAAAAAGATTCCATTGGTAATAGTGAAACCAAAAGGAAAGCAAGATATAACAAGTAAAAAAGCTAATATTGGTCTAAGACCAATTCTTATGATACCCTAGGGCCTAGATGAATGTCCGTATGAAATTTCGTATGGGCACCCATTTGAGCAATTTTTATTTTTGCAGTGGTTTTTCGCATATAATTCTAGAACTGTTCGTCGGACAGAAAAAATGATTAAAACCAATTTTATAGGATTGTATATTCTGAAGAAGTTTTTAGTACAATAAAAATGTCTTGGACTGATCGTTTTCACAGTATACGTAAAAAAACTAAATTTTTATATGGCAACACCAAGAAGGAGTTGCCCGATTTAGTCCATTTTTAAAATATTTTTTGCAAGTATAACGAAAACACCATGTACTAAATTTCAGCTCTCTACGTCGACGCCTTCTCAGGCAGTTTTCAAATATATAGCGGAAAACGAAATTTTTGTATGGCAACCCCACGAAGGAGTTGCCCGATTTGTCTCATTTTCGAACTAAATTTTACTTTTTTTTTTAAGTCCGTTTACAAAATTTCAGCTCCCTAAGTGTACGCGTTCTCGAGTTATCGTGCGCACAGACAGACAGACAGACGGACGGACGGACGGACGGACGGACATGCAAAAATCAAAATAACTTTTAATATTATGCGTTGGTGTCCAATCCATTTTGCTCTACAATCATTATTTCGAGGTGTTACAAACGGAATGACAAACTTAGTATACCCCTATAGATTTCATCTAGGGTATAAAAATAACACAGGAAAAAATAAAGAAATCAGTCGATACCAAAGGAATGTCACTGAAAATTAATAGTGTTAAAAACAGGCAAACTGGGGTGATGAAAATTAAATGTGATAGTTTAGAATCATCTAAAAAGATAGCATCTGAATTAAAGTCTTAAATGGGTGATAGTTATATTGTGTTACCTGCAATGCTAAACAATCCCAAAGTTAAGTTCTGTGGAATGAGAAAAAAGCATAGTGAAACGGAAATATTACAAATGCTAAAAAATCAAAGCAACATTTCAAAGGACGTAAGAGTGGTAAAAATACGAAATAAGCATAATGCTTAAACTTGAGGTCAATAAAATAAATTTTCATAAAATGTTAATTGAAGGTAAATTATATATCGGGTAGGATAAATCGGATAGTCTAAATGTGAAAAGGTATTTCAATTGCAGAAGATTAAACCATGAAGCTGGCAAATACACAAGTGAGAAAGTATGCCCTAAATGTGAAGAGGAACACGGAGGAAAAGATTCCCAAAATAATCAAGTAAATTGCATAAATTGTATTTCTGCAAACAATAGGCTAAACCTTGAATTGAACACTGATCATTAAGCAAGAGATAAGCAATGTGTAGTAGGTATATATACGAAATTTGGCAGTAGAAAATCAAAAGACGGATATATATATAAAAAAAATTAGTATATTTTAATATACAGGGACTAATTAATAATATACATGGAGGACGCGGGTGATAATGCAGTAGCGTTGAAAGGTTATTGTGTCCTTAGATGTGATAATATCTAGTCATATCTAGTGATGTAGTTATTTATGTTAAGAATGATTGGAAATATGAAGTTCTTAATGGTGTCGCAATAAATAAACATCTTTCGTGCTTAACTGCAAGATTAATAAATGGGAAAACGGAGATTATCGTGTCAGTAATATATAGATCACCTTCATCGAGTAAAAGGCTATTTCGAATCATGGATGGATGAACTATTTGAATTGACAGTAGACAAAATAAATAGTGGGTGATTTTAATATAGATCGGTACGAATAAAACAACATAACATTCAGAGAAGAAGTGAAACTGGATCGATTTCCCGACTTGAATTACATAAAAGTCGCAAACACTTATTGATTATGTAAACAAAAATAATAAAAACATTAAAGCGTTAGTTAATAACAATTTAAAAATATCAGATCATCAAACTATTGAAATTATAGTACCTGTGTGTAGTGAAATAATAAAAAACAAAGTTAAATTTTAATATATAATACAGCTCGCTTTGCTAAAGCCCTTGATCAAAATAACATTAATGGTTTTAATAAACTGGTTCATGTAAACAGTAAGCCAATTTTCTAGTTAGTATATTAAAAAAAGCAATCGAGTGAAGTACAGTAAGAAAGCCCACGAAATAGGATGCAAATTCATGGGTTACATCGGATTTAAGTAAATTGAAGAAATATAAACTAAAGTTGTTTGAAAAAGCGAAATTTCCGGGGAAGGAAGATGATTGGGAGTATTAGAAATCAATAAGCAATATACTATATACAAAGATCAGAGTGGAAACCATAAAATTTTTAGTACTGAAAGACACCAGAGAGGAAGTTAAAATAGTCGAATTTGCGGATTTTCATTACGAGGAGAGTGCAATAATGGCTAATAAGCTAAATCATTACTTTTATTTATTTAGGTCTACAGAGAAAAGCTCCTACAGTCTAAGCATTAAAGCTAACTTAACATTAAGTCAAAAGGATATAAATATATTCTATAAAAAAAGAAACGTAAAGAATATCTAAAGAAGTAATTATCTATAAATTAGCATTACAGTATTTCTGAAACTACTACGTTCATCAGTAAGATCTACGAAACTAAAAACAACGTTATAATTTCGAGAGCAATAAGTGATGGGTTCATACTGACCGTAACAAGTTCTATGAGAAGGAATATATAATAAATCTCTAGATGGAATAGAAAAGCCAGGCATATAAATTTTGAATAAGACAATCAATTCGGGTGAGCTAATCTTGTAGCAGAAAACATCTCTGACAAACATAATACTAAAAGCCTTTCTACGAGACTCTATAGTTTGGAGCCCAAGTAACTGGCACCTGGCCTCGTATGAGGGAAGACCAACTTCCCAATTAAGTCCGCGCAAAGCATAGCGAGTAAATGATATTTGTATAGATTCAATGCGTTTAATATGTAAAGCAGTATAAGGGCACCAACCAACAGAGGAATACTCTAATATGGAGCGAACTATTGAAACATATACGGCCTTTAAAGTATAAGGGTCTTGAAAAATAGTGCAGTTACGCTTAATGAAACCGAGCATTTTAAATGCCTTGCTAGATCTCTAATTGGCAAGAAAATGTTTAGCTCATCAGCGTACAAAAGACATTTAGCGAAAGAGAATAGTTTAACCACATCATTAATATAAATAATAAATAGCAGGGGGCCAAGATGACTGCCTTGAGGCACCCCTGATTTAATTATAAATTTACGAGATTTAAAAAAATTCATTTTTACACACTGCGAGCGATTACTTAAGTATGAAGAAAAATAAAATTCTGATTGAGTATCAATCGGGTTTTCGTTGTAAGCATTCATGCGAAACCCCTTTGACATGGGTTTGAACTGAGTGGAAGCTGGCAATAGATCAAGATAAAATCATAATTGCAGTATTTTTTTGGATATGAGAGATATGAGAAGAGCCTTCCAGACGATTTATCGAGCTTGCTTCAAAAGCTATAGCAATATGGTATCAGGGATACAGAGCTCAGTGGTTTACATCGTTCTTGACTGATAGCTCGCAAGCAACTAAAATTAGTGGTATATATTCGAACAGTAGAGTTGTAACGGTTGGTGTTCCTCAAGGGTCAATCTTAGCACCATTGTTGTTTATATTACATATTAATGATATGGGAAAAGTTTTAAGGTATACAGAGCTTAGACTATTGCTGATGATGCGCTAACAGGAGTGAATGTTCTAGAGTGTGTAAATAAGCTAAAAGAGGACTTAACGCGAAAATGTGAGTGGTGAAATAATATATATATATAGACTTGTGTGTGGAAAAGGATAACGATAATATTGAACTCGTTAAGGAAATAAAGTATCTAGGGGTAGTTACTGATTATAAATTTATATTTAATAAATTTATAGATTATATTTGTAAAAAAGTGGCTAAAAAGATCATTCTTTGGGAGAATTAGAAGCAATATTTCGACAATTAGTGCTTTAAAAATATATAATAAAATAATCAAACCTCATTTTAAATATTGTGCTGCGATAATTTATATGGTATCTAAAGGAGATTTCAATAAGTTACAAAAGCAATAAAATAGGGCAATGCGAATTATACTTCGATGTTCGATGTAATAAAATAACACCAAGGCAACATATGCTGGATGAACTAAAATGGTTAAGTGTAATACAACGGGTGTGTTTGAGTGTACTAATTAATATATTTAAAAATAAGAATAATATTCTTCCAGGATATGTCAATGAAGCACAATTATGTTCGTTGAGAAATAATGACAGGGTTATGTTAAGTAAATTTAAAAAAAAACTTAAGTAGAAAATAATTGAATATATAGAAGTTTAGGTAAAAATATAAGCTATAGTTATAAAGCATGTATTTATTGCTACTCCTACTGCTACATTCTCATCGTTTTACTTTCTTATCAGCTAAGGTGAAATAACATAAAAGACTAATGGCCAGTTTCACAGTCCAGTTTAAGCCAAGGTTTAGTTTAAACCATCCTCCAAGTTTAAACGTAGCTTAAACCAAATCGGGTTTCACAGTGCATTTTTTTAGTAACGTTGGTAGTATTAAATTGAGAATTAAACTATTTATCGCCATCACTGTCAAGCAATTTTTCTATCAATCAATCTGTCAATCGGAAAAAAGTAAACAGATCAGAAATAAGAAATAAAAAATATGTAGTTATATTAGCTAATTTTAAATATGCCAGCATTCAAAAAGGATGCAAATTTTAGCATGAGTGAAGTTGAGCTATTGCCTTCCTTAGTGCATAAAAAAATATATATCATAGAGCACAAGAAAACTGACAAGAAGGCAAAGTGACAAAGTTCTTTACTTAAACGGAGCCTAGCATAAAAATCAACGTCGTCCCACTCATTAAAATGATTTGGCCGATTTCTAATTACTCTCAGTCGTTAAAAGAGTTGTAAATTTAACTCAAAATAATCTTCATCATCGCTAGAAATGTCTAAATCTAAATCCATGATGAAATTATTTTCTTCATACAGACAAACAATGCTACTGTCAAAATTAAATTATCTTGAGTTTAAACCGAAGGATGGAACGGTTTAAACTCTAGTTTAAACCGGAGTTTAAACCAAACTGTGAAACTCATTCGTCAAGTTTAAACTAAATATTTGGTTTAAACTCAGACTGTGAAACTGGCCATAAAGGGCATAAAATATGTAAAAAAGAAAAAAAGAAAATAAATATAAACCAAATATCACAAAATTCAATTCTAAACAAAAACTACTAACAACAATTCAATCAAATTCAAATGAAACCAATCAATGCTGACCACGCAGTCCGCCAACCTTGTATTATTGGTCTAAAAGAAGAAGAATAACAAAATTAATTATCTGTGAACAGAATGAACTTCAATGGTGCAACTGACACTGCCACTGCGTCAAAACAGAAGGGTAGCAAAATGCACGGTGCTAGTGCGTGAGGGCACAAGGATAACAAAAATGGTTTTTACTAGTGCGTTACAGCACAAGGGTAGCAAAATGCGCTTTACTCGTGCGTGAGGGCACAAGGGTGCGAAAATGCCTTTTGCTAGCGCGTGAGAGCACAAGGGTAGAAAAATGCTTTCGCCTGTACGTGTCGGCACAAAGGTAGCAAAATTCTATTATAGAAAGAATAGGACACTCAGATTATCCCTGACCAGAATTATCTTCTGTAAAAAAGGTAGGAAACAAGATTCAGATCAGCTCTGATACAGATCAACTTTGCCAAAAGAATGGTGCCATCTACTGAATTTCGTCGGCTTTATATAGCCACTGTAACCAGTTATGTCTGTTTCGCCTTTTAGTGCTGCCCTAGCGACGTTTGCTTGAATTTTATTTGAGGCGAAAATAGCTTGCTGACGTAATGTCACTGGCTGTAATCACAAACTTGTAAATATACGGAGGTAAGTATACATGGATAAGTTTGTGATTATTTGTATGTGGATTTTTTGATTATTTTCTCTTTTTAAATTAAATAGTGGTAGCTTTTTAAGCAGCGTGGAATTGTGGTCGGATTAGATATTTTTTTTAGAAGTGATCTGCTGAGTTCTTTTTAACTAAGAACTGATATACAAGACGCTTTAATTAGATAAGTGTTCTATTATTTTTTTATATAATTTGATTTGAGTGATACTTTGTGTCTTACTTGTTGCTGCATTAAAGCTTTGTGAACATCTTTAATAGTAGGAAATTCATCGTGGATCCTACATATCTATGTGAGGACTGAACATGTAGTTATTACGGAATTTATTCATTTCTTTGGAATAGTTCTGTTATTTATATCATTTAGAATGAAACGAAAACTTCTCAGAATACCGAATGTCCCGCAATGCTGTGGTAGATGGGAGCATTTGACACCAATCAATTTATGTAATTTAGTTGTGTTAAATAATGAATCCGACGACTCCAATTTAATGGTTGTTCAATTTCTGTCACCGGAACTTTTCATTCAGCCTTTGTTTTTTTCTTCTATTTTATCGATCGGTTTGTTTCAAGTTCAATTATGCGGTCTTTCTCTGGAGTCTTAATATGCACTCGCGATTTTGCCATCTTCTTCGTTTCTGTTGCTTAAACTTTAAGAGCAGCACGCAATAATTCTGAACACACAAATTTTTTATTCGTCATGGAGGAATTTCCATCGCTATCACAACTTTCTTCAACTTCAGTTTACTCTTTGCCAACTTCTGCTTGGTTATGGAGTTCGTTGGTTTGCAATGAAAACCCATCTTCAGGAAAAGTTTGCATGTTAAATGGATAAGCAACTGTAGCTCTAAAAGCTTTTTCAGTATTCCCTCCAGTAAACAATAGTAAAAAATTTGTTTTCGAAAGCTGTGCTATTTCATAATTAGATATTACTTTTTGAGGATTCAAAACAAGTTTTGTAATAATTGTGAAAAGGTCCAAAAATAGCTATGTTCAATAGCTGCGGTTTGTGGGAGTGGTGAGGCGGATTTGACAAAAAGTGTATACTATTCTCTCTGTAAAAATAATCGCATCCAAACTGTATAATTAGCTTCCTTGGAACATTTACTATGATAGACGATTTGCTTTAATACATCAACAAATAATTCACTCATCTTCATCCAAGTTTAGAGCTCACAGCAATTCACCCATTAAATATTTCTCAACATTTCTTTTCTTTGGGTAGATATGTGTAAGTAGAATATAGTTACCCATCTCAGTGATTATTCCTATAACAGTGAGTAGAGATCCTTGCTAAGCTGATACAATATGAGAAACAGATCGCGTACCTTTTTCTGCAATTACTTTTGGTGATTGCAAGATAATTGTAAGTCCCGTCTCATTGATATTGTAAATATCTCTGGTTTTGAATTTATACTTATTTAACAGACTGGTAAAAAATTCTGCCACGGATTTTATTAAATCCAGAAGCCCTAGCCATGCTAGTGTTATCAGGTTTGCGAAGATTAAATTTTATGTTTCTCTTTATGAAACCATACACCCAGTTTGCACTTGCAGAATTATTTGAGTACTATTGGGTAGGACATTTAATGTTATTTATTTGCGCATAATCAATTACAAATTTTCAAGCATCTGGATACGTTTATCCGTATTTAAGCTATGAACACTTCCTGAAATATTCACCAAGCTCAGTTTCTTGATCGGTATGAAAAATCTGGTTTGAAGCGTAGGTATTTTGATTTATATTTATATGACTCGTTGCTGTGCTATCAGATACATACTATTTGGCTTCTTTTACATGAAATGCGTGTAATAATTGTCGTCTTTTTATACCCTAGAGATGATGAAATCATATCTCTATACTTTGAAGAGATATCTCTTTGCTTCTTCTCCCCTCTTCCTAAGAAAACCTGTTTTCATACTGCATCAGGAATATTATATTTTGATTTTTGTATGCCCGTCCTCCCGATAAATCGAGGACGCGTTCACATTGGAGTTAGTGCTTTTAAAAAGAACGATAGAATTGTAAATACCAGGAGAACTGCGAAGAGAAAAGTTCCTGCATGTACCAAGAAAAGTAAAGTGCAACGCAGTACTTTAAGTTGATATTTTCACTGGTACATGTTCACACCAGTACTAAACTAATGGACATAAATTGTAAAAGAACTTTCAAATAAATAAATATTTTATGGTAATGAAAATAATACCTACCAGATGTAATATGCTTGTTTGTAATATCTTGGAATATCCTGAAATAACGCAGACCCAAATAGCAAGAATGTGAAACGCAACTTTTTTGGCCAAAGCCAAGCTTTTCTGATGGGGTAAGAAAGCTAGGTCAGACATATTGCACTTTTATTGACATAAATAAATTCAGTCATTCATTAAGCTAACCATACGTAGGTGTAATTATTTGGGAGTTCTGCTGTTTAGCTGATCGTCTTCTCCTCACTGCAGTAAGTGCTTTAGTAGCCGCTCCAAGATTAAGCGCTAATGCCTTTGGGCTGCTCTGTTTCGACTTCCTGTAATTAAGAGTTAACGCCTTAGGGCTGACCTAAGGTAATGGTAAAAGAATGAAGACCAAATCGACTGGATCACCATACCACAATTTTCTGGGTTATCGCAAAGAGCTTTATAGTCATTTTATGTAAAATGCAAAAAAAAAAATCCCTACGAAACCGTGGATTTCAAGTAAAGCCAGCATCATTTATGTATGTTGCACCCTTTCCCATTAAGCTTTAAAATAACCCATTAAGACTCTTTATGGAAACCCCATCATCATCGTCGGAAAAGCATCATTATTTTTATCAGATTACTAAATGAGAAGGATAAACATTATTACAAGAAATGTGAAAATCCTCCGTTACTAATACCATCAGCGCTCCTCCCCTAGCTTTTATCACATCCTATTTTGCTGTATAACACTTATATAATAATATATTTAGCGCACATTATCAAAGATGAAAGCAACTTCCAGGATGGACAGTTCTTGGGAATTTAGCAGTTAGAAATAAAGTATCCCGAATAAAAAAGACGTAAAATTTTATCATTTAAGAACACGATTAAATGTAGTGTGACGTGAGCGTAGAATGAATCTTAATTTTATCCTGCATTTTACAATTCTCTTGATGCATACAAAAACTGGATGACCTAGATGACTATTGCATGGCGACAATCTAACTACAATATACTAATCTTTAATAAAAAAAAAAGAAGTGGAGAATGAATGATTAAGGATTGTTGGCGGAGGATCCGAGCTGGAGGCAAATACATAGTCGCACACATCTCAAGAAGCCTACATATATCTACTGCTGAAGTAAGGAAAGGGACACCATTATCAAATATATTTTACACTAGATGAAACCTATAGGGTATACTAAGTCATTCCGTTTGTAACGCGTAGAAATAATGCTGGAAGAGCAAGATGGATTGGACACCACAGCCACGAGGCCCCTGTCCATTTGTCCGCAGGGTTCCCATACAAAACTTTCGTTTTTCACTATATATCTGGATACTGTCTGATAACGACGTGGGAAGCTCATATTTTGAACATGGCGTTCTCATAAAAATTGCAAACACTAGTTCAAGAATTGTACATGTAATTGTAATTGTATCAAAAGCAAGTGCCACACCAGGCCACTGATGAGGTGATGGTATAGTTTTAAAATAGTCAACAGCTGATATATTGCCAGGACATCACATCAGTAGGTAATGCTACATGAACTTAAAAAAATCTGATTTTTCTATGCCAAAATCGCAAGTACATAAAATGTAATTCAGCGAGAAGGACAGGAAACGCAGGAAAACGTTATAAATGGTCTAAGACCAATAATATACGCTAGATGAAAATAAAAGTTAAGCCCAAAGTTTTGTATGGCAACACCCTATTTAGTCCATTTTTTAAATTTTATTTAGTATTGCTATGAAAACACCATATATCAAATTTCAGCTCTTCACGTTCACGCGTTCTCAGTCAGTGCCAAAATATATAGTGAAAAACGGAATTTTTATATGGCAACCCTACGAAGGAGTTGTGCGATTGGTTCCATTTTCGAATTTTAATTTTCAATATTATTAAAAGGCCGTCTTTAAAATTTCAGGTTTCTAAGTGAACGCGTTCTCGAGTTATCGTGAGGACGGACAGACAGACAAATAGACATGCAATAATCAAAATAAACTTTAACATTATTCGTGGGTGTCCATTTCATTCTGCTCTACTATCATTATTTTTGTCCGTTACAAACACAATAAGAAACTTAGCATATTACCCGATGATTTTATCTAGGGTATAAAAATGGAAGAAAAAAAGAAGCAAAATAAAGAATTAAATGAAACACCAGACAAATTTAAGCAAATGTATAGGATGTCAGAAGAATCATTCGATTTATTCCTTTTGCAGACGTTGATTTCCACAGGCACCTTCTTTTTTCAACAAAATTTCATTCACTGATTTTCATTATTTTAATCTTACCCGACTTAATTAATTTGAATATAAAATATCGACTGATGTAAGTAAAAGTCACCTGTTGATTATCAGCAGATCAGTACCACACCATTACATCACTCCTCATTAAGACATTAGTGCTGCTGATAATCAGTATAGCAGCATATCAGTAGCACTTAGGCACTTACCTAAGATATCTCGTAGCAAACAAAGGAATGACCGCACGTCTACCAACTGAAACTTTGCCAGGAGCCGGCAATATTTTTAAAAAATTAAGTACACAAACGACATTTTCAAAAAATCATGTCTTGAGAGCGGAGCAACCGATTTCCCTGATTCGAATACCAAATGAAGCTTAATTCTTTATATTTTTCATAAAAAATTATACCAGCACAGAAAGAAAAAACCTTTTTGTTCATAATAGTTTTTTTTTTAAATAGTATTGTTTAGTATAGAGTACTACTAGCACTTCTTTTTTCTATTTTTATTTTGAAGACAAAAGCCTCATAAATCTATGTACAAATTATGATGGTGTTCGGCTTCGTTTTGGAGATATGAATTTTTAAAGTTATTATGTATATACCAAAAGTAACGCAATTTTCGCGTACTACACTTAGGGGAATGTAGGGTTGTTTTTTTTTACTGGGGACCTCTAACACCTTTTATACCCTAGATGAAATCATAGGGTATACTAAGTTTGTCATTCCGTTTGTAACGCACATAAATAACGCTAGTAGAAAAAAAATATGGGTTGAACATGCACGCATAAGATAGAAAGTTAATTTGATTTTTGTATGTCCGTCCGTCCGTTTGTCCAGCCGACTGTCTGTCCGTCCATCCGTCTGTCTGTCCGTCTGTTTGTCCTCACGATAACTAGAGAATGCGTTATCTTAGACAGCTGAAATTGTGCACCCTTTAACAAAAACAAAGTAACTTTACGAAAATGGGACCGATCGGACGTCACCTTCGTAGGGTTGTCATACAAAATTTCGCTTTTTACTACATATTTGGACACTGCCTCAGAATGAGTCGACGTAGAGAGCCTAAATTTGGTACATAGTGTTTTGATAGTAATAGTAAATGAAATTTTAAAAATGGACTAAATAGGGCAGCATCTTCTTGGTCTTGCCATATTAAAATGTAGTTTTTAATTTATTTATTTTTTTTAATTAACCGAAAAGTTCTTCAGAATATGAAATGCTATGAAAGTGGTCATAATCATTTCTACTGGTTGACGAGACGAACTATTCTCGAAATATATGCGAAGAACGACATTCAAACTTCCATAGATGGGTTACCATACGAAATTACATACATTCATGCTTTCATCTAGGGTATCATAAGTATTGGTCTTTTTTACTTGTTTGTATTTTATTTTGAAGCTATACCCCTTTGAAAGTCAGGCTGAATAAATTTTCATGCATGTGGAACCTAGATTTGATGAGCAAAGCAAATTAACTTCAGGACCAGGCAAGCTCAAAGCTCCCTCTTGACGGCTATGTGGCCCTAGAACTTTCTGAAGTGGCTGGCTGTATAGTATTATATATTGTTTTTTTTTCATATGTTAAGCTAGCAAATACAACACACTATTTTAGAGCAACCCCAACACCATATTCAGATTCCCGCAATTACCTAAATTGGCAGTAACAATCTAAAATGTATTACTGTTAGCAAGCAATACACTTCCATTTCGTTTTACTTTTTGTCTTTTTTTTTTGAATACAACAATGTTTTTATAACTACACTTTTTTTACCCAAATGCGTAGGTTTTAGTTTCCTTTTTTTTTAGAAAATTAGATAAACTAAATTGCTACAAATAAGGGCTACAAATAAGATATTTCGATCGCTTTACTTATTTATTTCACACTTTGGATTGATATTACTCGTTCGGATAAAACATGCGCGAATTATTGAATTTTTAAATTACTCAATATGAAAATGTACACGCAAGCCCAAAATCCCATATATCGGACCTATTAGCTAGGTACATTTAAAACTGCAGGAATTAGTATCTGCTCTGTCACTGACATCATATAATTCCATTTATTATTACTTTAATCTTCAAGGAGGGAAATGCATTCTGTTCTGATCCGTAAATCGAAAAACAATTCAAGGCACATAAATGTAGTTCCTGGAAGAGGTAGGAAAGTAGGTAGACCCTAACTTGAAGGAAATGAAAAATTGTCGCCTTTCATATTGGTAATTGTTCAAACAGATTGCTCAAAATGTTTGGTGTAGATGGTCAAAGGAATATCTGAACTAACTCCAACCACGAAACAAATGGCACATATCTTGTAATTGTCAAGGAAGACTTTGAAATTGAGCCTTCCGCGCCATGTTATCATGTCTTCATCGATGGACATATGTATTTCGTCCTGGAGCAAAATTCTCTTAAATTTGTTTTTTGAAAAATAATCGATGAGATGTTGCACTTTATACAAACTGTGAGCGTTTGGTGGCATATTTCCGTTATCGGAAAAAATGTAAATCTTTCAAGATTTGTCTAAATATGTTGAGGCTCATGGTTTTAGGAAAAAACTGTGTTTCAATGATGGGGTTAGTTAGTTAGTCGTTAATTCTTGGCTTCCTAATTAACCCCATAATTAATACTAATCCAAAAAAAAAATTTAACTCAGATATAACGTAACGCCACTTTCACGTTCACGTTCAACATATGAGTGGAAATATAAACTTATGCTGTCAAGAATATAAAAACATTTACAAGAGACGAAGAATAGGGAGGAAAAATTTATGGTTTACTTAGATAACAGTCAGACCTCTCTAAGTCGAACCTACTCTTAGGCGAGTTCTCTTTAAATTGAATTTTTTGCACTTCTTCGATTTTTCATAGAAAACCCTTCTTTTAACTCTAAATTCCTTTTCTGCCAAACTTCCTAAGTCGAAATAAATGTCAGATATTTTTGGACTGTTTTCTTACTATTCGCCGTCCTGTAACTCGTGACAATAATGTTTGACAATAAAAAATAATAATAAATAAGAGAAAGGGTTATAATTGGTCTAAGATCAATAAAATTATACTCTAGATGAGAAACGCAAATTTTGTATGGCAACACTACGAAGATTTTGCGCCATTTTCGAACTTAAATTTACTTGTTTTTAGGACCCCTTGTGCAAAATTTCAGCACTCTAAGTGAACCGAGTTATTGTGAGGACGGACAGACAGATAGACGGACAAACTGACGGTCGGACGTACGGACGGATGGACCGACAATCGGGCGGACAGACGTGCAAAAATGAAAATAACTTCTAATATTATGTATGGGTGTCCAACCCATTTTACTCTACCAGCATTATTTATGTGTGTCACAAACGGAAGGACAAACAAAGAATACCCTATGATTTCATTTAGGGTATAAAAATGATGTTCAGCAGAAACAATGAAAAATTACCGATTTTTTTCAGTTCATAATATATGAAAGAAAAAATGCATAGAAACAAAGTATAGGTACAAACAAATAACAAAATCAGAAAATTTTTAATGAAAAATCGAAATTGACAATTGCGCTTTCCATTTAGAGAGGTTTGACTGTTAATGTACTATGTCATCCGTCTATAGTGTTTAGAGAAATCATCACACATATAGTGTTTTACTTGCCAATAATCGTCGGCAGTAGCATCACATACATGTTGTGTGATCGTCCATTAACAGTTGTTTCGGTTATCATGCATATGTTGCGTGAGCAGCCATTAAAGTGTTAAAACAGATACAAAGAAATACGATACAATAGAAAACTACCCAATACCACGCGTTGACTTACATAGAGAAATATAATTTAGCCAAATTCTTACGTACACTGTAAAAAGTAATAGGATTATTCCCTAAATTTAAGACACTTTTTTTCTCTAAAACTAAATGTAATTTTCTTTGAGATAAAGGGAAAATCAATTTATTTTCCCCAAATCAATAAAACATTCAATGAATTTAGGTATTTGGCACCAGAAAACCTATAAAGTACGTAGAATTGCCGAAATATTAAAAATATTAACCTCTCTTGGATATAACAAAGAGAACATTCAATAAATTAGGTATTATGCTACATTTTTTTTATTTTTATTTATATAATTCACACATTGTTCTTGAAAACAAGTCATATATTGTTTTTCAATATTTTGTTTGAGCGTGCCCACCGCGCCAACATAACTTGCGTACTACTTAGTAGTATGGGCCATAATAAATGAGCTATTCAGTTTATTCTTGTTTTTTAAGGGGGGTGGTGTTTTATCACGTATGGTGAAGTGTGGTGCTATCACCTATCCTAAATTTTAGAGAAAAAACAAAAAACAAATATAAAATTCCCTACATTTTAGGGAATATTCAACTACATATTGGTTCCCTACATTTTAGTGGAGGAAAAATATGAAAGTTCCCTAAATTTTTAGGAATATTCCCTAAATTTTAGGAGGGGGACAACATTTTAGGGATAAAAACCTTATCGACGTTTTCCAAGGTGGAGCTTTCCCGAATATTAGGCATTTGTCGATAAGATTAGGGAAAGCTAAACCTTGGAAAACTAAGACTAGGTTCTTATCCCTAAAATGTAGGTAGGTTTTTCTCCCTCAAATATAGTAAATTTTGTTTTTTCTCCCTAAAATTTAGGTAATATTCCCTAAAATGTAGTTGAATATTCCCTAAAATTCCCTAAAATAAAGGGAATTTTAAATTGTTGTTTTGTTTTTTCCCCGAAAATGTAGGGACTATTCCCTAAAATTTAGAGAATATTCCCTAAATTGTAGGGAATAGGTGATGGCACCGCACCACTCTCCACCATAGGTGAAGGTGATAGAAGACCACACCTTCTGGTCCATAGTACTAAGTAGTATGAAAGTTATATTGGTGCACTGGGCACGCTTAAACAAAATATTGAAAAGCAATATATGACTTGTTTTCAAAAACAATGTGTGAATAATATAAACGAAAATATGTTTCCATTAGAAATGCAGTATAATACCTAATTTATTGAATGTTCTCTTCTTCATATCCAAAACAGCCAACATTTCGGGAATTTTACGTACTTTATAGGTTTTCTAGTGCTAAATACCTAAATTCATTGAATGTATCATTAACTTGGGGAAATTAAACTGATTTTCCCTTTCTATCAGAGAATATTACATTTATTTTTAGGGAAAAACGTGTCTTAAATTTAGGGAATGATCCTAATTTTTTTTTACAGTGAATATATACATAAGGCACACAATTCAATACAACAAAATGTAATAATAAACAGTAAGAAATCAATGCAATTACACCGAATAGGAGCAATAAGTGGCACAGATTCGAAAAACAGCGCTGCATAGAAAAGTCCTACGAAACTTCCTAACAAAAACCGCACGAATTAAGCTAACAGAAAAAAAGTAATATTAAATGAATTACAAAATAAACGCAAGTCTATTCCCAAATTTAATTTTCAAACAAACTTTTAAACATGAGCAAAATTCTCAAACTTGCTAAAGCAAATCAGACGAAATTTCAAGTCTGAGTAAAGTTATACTCTAGATGGAACAGCAACTCGATTATCATTAACACTTTCTACATGAAAAAATGTATATGTATACTATAACGATTCGGTACACGTAAAATTATCACACATGCAAACAGGGTAATATAATTAGGAGATGGAGGGTGCCAATCGACTTGGGATTTTCTGATCAACGCATTAAGTTACCAAAGGTGTGCGTTTGAAATTCAACATGTTTATTGACGAAGAAAATATTGGTTCTTAATCCTTAAAAGGTATCATGGGTGAAAAAAATGGATTAAATGTTAAATATATGAAAATTAAGAAAATTCTTCCACTATCAAAAAAAAGGTCATCTATGGCAGAGAGCTAAATATTTATATCGGTGGTGAAATTGTAATTTCCTATTATTTGTATGTAGACAATTTAGAAAGAAATCGTTATTTTAAGTGCACTCATTAACTAATACCAATTATTCATTTCCCTGCTTTCCATTAGAGAAATCAAGGCAAGACAACGGGTTTTTAGAAAGATGTTAAGACTTTCGGTAATGCTAAGTCAAGTTGAAGGATCTCAAAATTATTTTATGCATATTGCTACTCTATATTAGATATTTTCTTGCGCGTTTTTAATCACAAAGGCTGTGTTCGTGAATGCAGTTTTATTTGCTTAAAATTATAATGCCCAAAATAACTAGGGATACCTGCTTTGATTAAAGATTTTGAAAATCTAAGAACCCATAAAAGTTTCCCTCTGATGGTGAGTGTGTTTCCCACTAGGAGGTCAGTAGAGCGGGAGGTGATAGTATTCTTCTAGAGGAACCAAAAATTGTACGGCAGGGGGCGTCGGGGAGGGGGTATCTCAACCGTTTAAGAGTTACAGGGTGATTAAGAAAAAGAGCTAGTTATTGCAAAACACCCTGTGTCTTAAAAACTACATGACGTCCGGTCACAGTTAGGAGCTCGTTGTATGCAGAGCTTCATGGCTTTTCCAATGACTGCTCAATCATCCCCATACTCTTCTCTCATCTAACTTAACTAAAACTTTCGGATTTTCTTACCTTTTTTTTAATTTAACGTCTATTACTTTTGCAAAAAGGTAATTAACATACCTTTTTTTATAAAAACTCTTAGGTACACAATATCGATTGGCATCATCATCGGCCAGAGCTCACTTCATGCTCACCTGGAGCAGCCTGGATACTCTAGCATCTGCCCTTCTATGTGTAGACGAGCTGAAAAATCCTCCTCACCAAGACCTGATGCGTTTCATTAAGAGGAAAGGACGGTTTTGGTGAATGAGCCTTAGCAGGACAGCACAATGGGCCGCTATGACCTCGGTGCTTGGGGTGGTAAATCCTGTCCCCCTGCATAAAAAAAGAATCAAGTGCCAAGGATTTTGAAGCAGATCTTTTCATTATGCTCCCGTGGGTTTCTTGAATTTTAGCTCGCTCTCTGCTACGGCACTGCTTGAGTTTTCAAATATATTTTCCTACTTCTGCTTCGAATGTAGGGGAATTTCATTACCTCATATTTTAAAGGCAGTAAAATATAATAATGGTCAACTACAGGCTTTACTAAATAATACTGAAAACCTGGCTAATAATAAAAATCTCTAAATGTGAAACAAACAGAACAATCCTCCCACTTTTCATCTGTTTTTCAGGCTCTAGATGAGTTGTCTTGCATAGTCGATAAACCGACTTCGGCTTCAAATAATTCGAACAATTCTGCCGCTCTACATCATAGACTTGATGCTATTGAATCCAATTTGGATTGTTTACTCGACTGCTTAAAGGATGGCAAATCAAAGTCTTTTAACACTGATCTGCGTAAGTTTGCGGAATCATTTGCCAGGAACTTCATGGATTTCTTGACACATACGACACACTACAAAGAGTTATCGTTAAGTTTAAAAATCACTTCAACGACCGTAAGACATATATTAATGATATTCCTAGCTCTATTGAGAAACTGTTTGGTCAGAATTCCGCTTTTTCACCGCTACATACGAAACATATCACTATTTCCGACGAACTCGCTGCTACAAGAGTGACAATGGGTGATATTCCAGATGAAATCAGAGCACAATCTGATCTTCTCATAAGGGTTCCGGCTAATAGATTTAATCTTCCTTCTTCCTCTTCAAACTTAAGAAGTGAACTCATAGCAGCCCAGAATGCAATTGCCGTCTTGGACACTGATCTTAGTAGCAATAAAATCCCTTACGACAATGACCTTCACAGGTGGTCAGATGGAGATAATGATGTAATCCTAGCTTCGCACGCATCGCTTCCGATGACCACATCTTTCTATACTTTGTACAAAAACGATAAGTGTTCGCAGACTAACATATCTGCTCCTTTTTTTTAAAGTTCCTGCATCTGCTTCTTCTGTACCACTTGACTTGGGTTTGAACAGAAATGCTCCAAGTCAATCCGTAAACAAAGTATCCGTAATAACCGATCCAGGAAACGTGTAACTGCGACTGAAAGGAGGGAGCCTTCCACAGTAGCGGTACCAAATCATTCGAATGTCTCTCTCCAGAAACGATCTGTGAGGACATATTGAAATATTTGAAGTCCAAAAATATCGCGACTGATGGTATTTCTTGTCGAAAAGTCAGTAAAAGCTCTAAACCGGTTGCATCCTTTCTCCTAACTGCTTCAGGAGATATCCAGAACAAGTTATTAGACCCCTTATATTTTGGCCTTTTGGCGCTTTTACTAAATTATTTGTACCTTCTGAGCGCCTACCTAGAAATACTGCTAAAATAAGCAACGTTATTCCAAAAAAAACTGAAATCGCTTTCCCTGTACGAACAAAATGTAAGGAACATTCGAATCTTTAAATCCTCTGTTGCAAATTGTATTGATATAGTTGCTTTCACTGAAACTTGGCTGCATCATGGTTTTTATGGAAATCTTTGTCAATTCTTATCAAATTTTTAGAAGAGATAGACATACCGTTTCTGAATCTCGTGGCGATGGCGTACTCCTCGCTTGTAAAAACCACATTAATTGCAGTAAAATTGAACTTCCCAATTTCTCCAACACTCTCGACATGGAACATATCGCTCTCAAGTTGTCTCTCTTAAAATATCACTTATACATACTTTGTTGCTATATTCCTCCAGACTCCGTATACTTATATCGTCAATGACAAAGGTCAGACTATTTACGACCAACTTATTTCAATATCTAATTTTATCCATGGTAAGATGGAACCAATAGACCAGTTACTACTTATTGATGATTTTAATATACCCAACATACAATGGGAAGATACTAATTGAAGGTGATTATGTGATATGGATTAGAAAATAGCGTGTACGATTTTTGACAGCCTCATTATGACAAATCAGATATTGAAGTTTATAGAAATCTATAAAAATGTATTGAGCAAAAGCAATAAGAACACACTTTACAGGTTTCTTGTAGCCGACAATTTTTATTTTTATTTTCTGATTTCCAGGTGGAATGGATCCTAGTTCAAAGAAATTGATGAATTTCTCTTATATTTTTTTTGTTATTATTTTTCCTATATTTCTCTATATTTAATCCAATATACTTTTATGAACTTTTGAGGAATACTAATATTATGTGAAAATTTACTAAATAAATGCTAAAAAGTTCAAACGAGTTAAATGAATTGGAATTATGATTTTAGCTCGCATTTGAATATTTTGTTTATATCATTCAATTTTAAGCCAATTTAAATAGCGGTTGGTGCGACCGCGCGTCTGTGGTACATCGATTAAATTTTCAATCGAAAAAAATATTAATTGGCTCACTGAATTGAAAATTCAGTCGATTGAAATCTTACTTGAATAAAATTTCAGTCCACTAAAATCGGCAGCCCCGATTAAAAATTAAATCCATTAACACTTTCGATCAGATTAGGAATGTAATTGGTTGACAAATCGGCAATATACGATTGAGTCGGGTTTATTGATCTAACTAATTATGGTTTACTTTGAGGCTCACACGATCCTCAAACGCGCAATGTATACCATTGTTGCATATGAGATCATTCTTTCAAAGAAATCAATGTTGTGTTAGTCTTGAAGAATATTTGCCTAATAATTGGATAAATATTCATCCAGTATTTTGAAATTCTTTCTCTTGTCACTTAAATATCTGTAAAAAAAATTGGAAAAAACTATTAATGCTGGATTTCAAACTGTGTTTAACGAGCTAACAAATATACAAAAAAATCTTAACTATATCCCAGTGCCGTACTAAAGGTCCCCATTCACTTACAGATTATCTGCAGATTCAGACTGTCTAAATCTGTTTTCGTCCACCCACTACCGAAAATAAATCATATTTCGCTTTCCATGTTTCCTGTATACTTCAGGGGAAAGATGTTATAACTTCGAAAGTTTCGACGTTCGACAATTTATAGATAGTCGGTATGTTGTAAGACTTTCGACAGGGGATAATTGCTATAAAACTTCACTTCGTTTTGTTGATTGTGATTGAGCAAGTGAAGTTTATAAAATGTAAGTATTACATGGAATATGTGATATATATGTGTATATTTTTAAGAAAATAAAGTGTGATAATTTTCAAAATAGCTTCTATTCAGTTTAGATTAAAGTGTTCATTAGTCTTCGTCGAATCTCAATAGCAGTTTCATCATCAAAGTTTTCTGAGTTTGAGTCTGAATCATCTTCATTTCGTCTGGTTGTTGCTCCAGTATTTTCAAATTTTAAGAAATGCAAATATTGAGTAATGCACAATAAACATTTACAGTTCGAACAACTTTTAGAGGTTCGTACCTCAAATTTCTTTTACCAAGTAGACAGTGAAAAGTTCCCTTCAATACTCCATTACATCTTTCAATTGCATTTCTTCCTTGGGCATGAACATAGTAGAATTTTCGTTTCTTCCTCTGTTAAAGGATTTCTGAAGGGTGTTACTAACCATTTCCGCAATGGATATCCAGAGTCTCCAACCAACCAGGTGTTTCTTTCATCGTTTTCATAATCAGTTTCCAGTCTCCGTTTTTCAGCTGACATACACCAAATCGCAGAATCATATGTGGATCCGGAGAAGCGAGCATTTACTGCCCAGATTCTTAAATCATTGCTGCAGATCTAAATTTTAATTTGAGGAATCAATTCACATATTGAACGTTAGAAAAGTTGCTTACCAGTTGAACATTTAAGGAATGTTGACCTCTCCTGTCGACAAATAAATGTTCATTTTCAACTGGAGCTATCATTTCAACGTGTGTTCCATGAATACAACCAATAATTCCCGGAATTTTCACTTTTTCGTAAAATATTCGTTTTTGTTTTGCTTTCTCTTGTTCGTTTGGGAAAGTTATCCATTTAGGACATAATTTCCTTTGCAAAATACATGTAATTTCGTCTATGGATCTGGATACCATAGAATGGTCCATTGAATGGAGCATCACATTTTCAATCGTTCTTTGGTAGGATCCAGTTGCATAAAAGTTCAACACAGCTGCCAGTTTGGAGCATAACAGAACTTTTGTTATCCTTGATGCCACATTATCGATGGTAAATTCTCCCTTTTATATCCTCCAATATTTCAGTAAAAACTGTTTTCGATAACCGAAAAGATTCTTGAAACCTGAAGAAATAAAACTTGTATATGGAAGTCAAAAATCAATAAAGCGGTACTTTTTGTTAGGTATATCCATAACATTATACAGCTCCCTTAAAAATTTGCTTTCGTCCTGGTAAATGATTGTTTCTTCGTCATTTTCGCTATCTTTCACAAATAAACCAACCGCGATTGAAAAATTCATTTTTACAATTTTAAGTGTGTTAAAGCAAACTCTTTTGTTTGCCTCTTAAAATTGGTAGGCTAAAGTGATTCGCCTCAATCTTGTTGCTGTGCATTCGGTGGTTCACCGATTACACGAATTTCTTAAACCTCAAAGGTAAAGTAATTATTAATATCCCGGGCTACTCGGTTCTTATACCGGCAGCAATAGAGACTAAAAAATTTTAAATAAAACGCAGCTATTGTCTGAAAACGAATGACAAAATTTATATTAAGTTTAACAACACTTATATATTCGAGCTAAAATCTAAGCACCTGTGCTTCATAAAAATTGCTGACTCAATTCACACCACATAACTGTCCCAGCAATTTTTAGCAAGCTTGCTACCGAGGTAAAGCTTTGATAATAATTTACCTGGGATCATGTTGCGTCTGGCGATCGGTGAGAAAATTATGTGGCGTAACTTGAATAATGAATTTGCGAATAAAATCTCAATTTTACATATGAAGAAATTCGGGATTTTTAATGCAATTTGCAGTTTTATACAAAGTGAAAAATTTTAGTTAATAAACTCAAATACTGTCTATATAAACTTAAATAACAAAATAAATCTTAAAATGTTAACTGTCAGTAATTAAAAAAATTATTTATAAATGACATTTCTGCAAGGGGAAAAAATTCGGAAATAATTTATAACATACCGCCAGATCGAAATTTTCGCTTCGATGATCGATTTCGATGCGAAGTTATAACATGTCGCCACAGAATTCATTGAATATTGTACTTCTATCCATGTTGGGAATGATGAGAAACTACAATTATCTGACGAAAATATCAAACTGATCTGAAAATAATGATTGACGATGAAGTTGTACACTTTGTATGCAGTTTACAAATCTGCAGCCCCTGCTATCTGACGATGAACTGCATATCTGTGGTGTATTTATCTACAGTTCCATAGTCTGCAGTTCATGAACTGCTGATCTGGTTGACAATCAAATCGTACAAATTTTCAACATACACACGCAGATTACCTAGGTCTGTAGATCACATCGTACGATTTGAACTGTTAATGGGTGACGGAATTCAAATAAATCTACAGTTCGGATCTGTAAATAATCTGTAAGTGAATGGGGGGGCTTTAAATCGCAAATAACCTACGCGCTTGGTCAGATTGTCAGAACATATTATTTTGTTTAGCTTTCAATCTATTCTAATGATAACTTATCACCCGGGACCGAAAATAACTGGTATTTTGAAAATTTGAAACAAAACAAAAACAACTAGGATAAATTATGATCACGAAATTTTAGTGGAATATACAAAAATATCTTTCGTGGGACCCGTTCCGATTCCTGTACAGCATTTGGAAATTTCACTTTTTTTAAAAAAATAGTTTTCTAAAACTGTTATTTCTATCATAAAATAATTCAGAGTTAAAAAAATCTAAGCTTAAAGGCTTATTATTCATTTATTTATTTTTATTTTTTTTTGCAAAAATAAAAGCCAGATTGGCTTTTAATTTCCGAGCTGGAAGTAACAGGTTTTGAAGCTGTTTATTTTTTCAAGGAAGTATAAAAAGACAAGCTAGCTTCTTATTTTTTCAAGCCGAGTTGCATTTTTGGCTAGAAAAATTAAATTTCCTTCCCATTAAAAATAATTTGGATATAGAAACACCTAATCGCTTTTCAAACGTTTTGTCGGTACTACAGCGCACCAACTGCAAAATGTCATCGTTTTCACTTTACTGGTGCTATTTTTTGTATTGCTTTTGATCGGGGGTTTATCAATGTGAAAAACGATGTTGCCTTTTTTGGGAATCTCCGATCTTGAGGAAAAAATTAAAACACTTGAGTTTGTTAGTTGTTTAGTTGTTTTATTATAGAGTTGGCCCGACGTTCCGACTCAGAGGTTTTGAGTCCTTTTCTAGGGTCTGCAAGTTGTATTATCATTTGGCATTTTAAAGTTTACAATATCAGAATATAAAGCTATTTACCTTACATATCTAAATAAAACTGATCGGCTTACAAATAACGAAAAAAACGAATACACACTACATTTATGCGGTATATAAAAACAGGAATAAAATAAATTAACATAAAACGTTGTTCGAAGAAACATTGCCAACTCCATAACACATCATTTATATGATGACTCTAACAAAATAAATATATTCCCTTCACATTGTCATAACACTACAACAAAATTTGTTAAAAAATAATCCCGATTTATACGTGGTTAACTCAAATAAAGGAAATAAAACGGTCATTATACAGAAAGAATGCTATCAATCCAAAATGTCAAATATGATTAGTGACACAAACATATACGTTAACATAGACAACGACCCAACTCCCGAACTTCAAAGGAAGAACAATAAATTAGTACAAAGTCTGACAGATAACAAATATATTAACAAATTTCAAAGATATCTCTTACGCACAGATACGGCTACATGTCCAAGACTCTATGGCCTACCGAAAATCCACAAACCCGACATTTCTATTAGACCAGTTGTATCTATTATCAACAACCCAAGCTACAAAATATCCAAATGCATGACCAAAATTCTCCAACAAATTAACATTGACAATCCAATAAACAAAAAAGATTCTAACAGCTTAAAAATGTTCCTTGACAGTATACAGATGAATACTGATGATATACTCATCTCATTAGACGTGGTATAAATATATACTAATATGGATACACAATTAGCTGTTCAAGTTATAAATGAAAAATGGCATTTAATAGAAAATATAACTCCAATTGATAAAAAACTTTGCATGGAAATATTAAAGTTTTGCGTTGTTGATTGCAACTATTTTTCATATAACAATATAATATATAAACAAAAAAGTGGACTGGTCATGGGAAACCCCCTATCAGGAGTTCTAGCAGATTTTGCACTTGACCACATAATCAATGAGGCTCTTAACAACACCACACATAAGCCCACATTCATCAAGAAATATGTGGATGACGTCATTTGCGCAATTCCAAAACAAAACATTAATACATTAATAAATAATTTCAACAAAGTCAACAGCAATTTTAAATTTACTTTGGAAACAGAAAATAACAACAAAATACCTTTTCTGGACATGTATCTTATTAGGACAGGAGACCAAAAAATCATAACGGATTGGTATTGCAGGCCCTGTAGTTCTAACCGCATGATCAATTATCATTCAAACCACCCACCTTCAACAATAATCAACACAGCACAACCTTTGCCAATAGAGTCCTTAATTACAATAAGTTCCATGCAAAGAATAGACAAATCATCAGTAACATTCTCACAAAAAACAATTATCCACCACATATAATACACAAAATCATCAACAAAGCAAAAAGGAAATATAAACATAACACACCGACCAACACCCAAACAGGAACACAAATATTGGAATTAAATAACACTAAGATTAAAATGTTCAAATTTATCCCATACATCCACCCAATTTCCCATGAAATAAGATGACATCTACAGACGGCAAATGACCAGTTTAAAATCATATTCAAACCAATTGA
Organism: Dioctria linearis; assembly: GCA_963930735.1. Classification (NCBI taxonomy): domain Eukaryota; kingdom Metazoa; phylum Arthropoda; class Insecta; order Diptera; family Asilidae; genus Dioctria; species Dioctria linearis. Next base: position 241,484,972 of record OZ005741.1, read on the forward strand.
CAAACTCAATAGATTATACACAAGAACAAAAGATGATATCGAAACCCAAGAAAAAAGCAATATAGTATACAGAGTCCAATGTGATAACTTCCCAAAATCGTACATTGGTCAAACATCAAAAAAATTTAAAATCCATAGAAAAACTGACACCCAACTCAACACTGGCAACACATTCGTTGGAAACAGGTCATACCTTCTATTTTGAACAGGCCTCCATCATTCACATAGAAGAAATAGACACATACACACACACACAACCAAAAAAGACCACATCAAAACGAACCAACCAATATTAACACCGTAGATACACAAGCACACATTCCATCAAATAACACACCACATCTGATATGAAAATGAAAAACAGCTGATGATGGTTTAGTATCGTTTTTAGTCCGGAATTCTCGTGATCGTAGTTTTTACAACGTTACTATTTTATGTTAATTTATTTTATTCCTGTTTTTATATACCGCATAAATGTAGTGTGTATTCGTTTTTTCGTTATTTGTAAGCCGATCAGTTTTATTTAGACATGTAAGGTAAATAGCTTTATATTCTGATATTGTAAACTTTAAAATGCCAAATGATAATACAACTTGCAGAAAAGGACGCAAAACCACAGAGTCGAAACGTCGGGCCAACTCTATAATAAAACAACTAAAAAACTAACAAACTCAAGTGTTTTAATTTTTTCCTCAAGATCGGAGATTCCCAAAAAAAGGCAACATCGTTTTTCACATTTAGTGGTGCGTTGATCTACTTATAATTAAGTATTTGCGGTTGCATGATCTCGGTTCTAAGTTAAACATTGCGGCACAATGAGAAGAAAAGGCGATTTTTTGCATACGGTAGGTTTTTAACGAAAATAATGGGTACATACAGTATTTGTAAGAAGTGTGGTGCAAAGTATAAGGGAGCATTTGTCTCAACTCTCAGACGTCACGCGTTGAAAACGCACTACGAACTTTACCAAGAACATGAGAAAGAAATAAGAGAGGCAGATCTGAATGTGGCTGTGGCATATAAAAAAGTGTAGTTTTGTGTTGAAATATCTGTAAGAGATACATTAAAAGTTTGTAACGATTTGGTAGCTAAAGATGGGCGTCCATTATCAATTTTTAATTCGAGTGCATTCAAAAATCTTACGTAACAGTCATCCAAAAGTTTGAATTCGCCTCCAGTAAGTTCTAACAGAATTATGCCCCCCCCCCCTCCACTCTCCCAACACAAGTCAACGTTGAAAGGGCTTTTTCAACCCTAAAAATCATATTGAATAATTTCCATTGCATTTTGTCCGAAGAAACTTTGCGATATATTTTATTTGTTCGGCTAAATTCTCAAGAAGTAAAAAGAAACTAAGCACACCGAGATAAATTTATTTATTTTTTCCAATGCTGGAATCGAACCCACACTTGTTAGAATAGGTCATGAAGAACAGAAGAATTTTAAGAACTTTTCTTTTTAACGATTCTAAATCAAATCATAAATACAAGAGGAAAAAACAACCGCTTCGACCGGGGTTTGAAGTAACGATGAAAGTGCAAATTAACGTACTGAATATTACGTATGTTCCAATCTTATTCTAATGCTATCGTAGGAGGAGATCCAAATGTCAACCTATACCGTCGAGACAATTTATCAGATCGATTTATATGTACATTTAGTTCAATGCCTAAATCTAAATGTAATTAATACTTTTCCAACGTACCTTAAAACAGCGAATCCTTCATTATTTGAACTACTCGTGGTTACAGATTTGAATAAAGTAATGTCACACAACCACACATTTTATCATGATTCTCTTTCTAAGTTACGATTTTCTTGTAGCTCATGTACCAGGTATTATGAAGTATTCGTATCGTAACTACAAAAATATCGACCTTGAAAAGCTAAACATATTTTTTTGCATCATCAAGTACTTCACCCACTGAGCTAAGTGACTCTAAACCCAACGTAGATAATTCAATAAGATCGTTCTCTTGGCCTAATAATAATGACCCTATTTTTTCCTTTAGGGGAGTAGATTACAAGGAACTGCTTGCTGTTATGTTTATCCTGAATAAAAACTGAAGCTACTGGGCCTGACAACTTAACCCCACAGTTCATTACGATTTTGTTTCAGTTATAGGTAAATATATGCAACATATAAATTATTCATGTTTCAGGTCATCTTCTTTTCGCAAAGCATGGAATCTTGCAACCGTCACGCCAGTTAATTAGTATTTTTCGGAGAAAAAAAAGGGAAAAAAATCGATTTTTAAATCACAACAAAAACTTGCACTTTATTCTATGCTTTGTTCAAGAAATATTTCTACATTGATTTTTTAATTTACCGCCGTCCTGATTATAAGAGTCCCGTCATTCAGTTAAAGCTTTTACAGACTGATTTTCTCTTGTTAAAAGTTCATTTTCTAGTCTTTTTACTTTCTGCAAACATCAGCGTTTTTACAAGCTGTGTGAAATTAATTTGATATTTTTATTATTATTATTATTATGCTCTCGGTAAAGAATAAAATGTGGGAACTTGTTATTTTTAAAAGTTTATACCTTACCAAGCCATTGGCTTAGTTTTCTTTGTAATTTTATAAGTTTCCGGTAAATCATGGGAATTATTATATGTAACTCGCCTATTCCGAAAAAATCATCGGGGTGATTTTCTGATGTGCTGGCAGTCGGAATCCCGACAATTTCTTAGCTGTGAAACCGCTGTGCTGGAAGTAATTTCTGACAAAAGAAGTGCTTTAGACCGAGACCATTTCAGTGTCCTAGTACTTCTAGATATCTCTAAGGCGTTTGATTGCGTGAATCACCGCATCCTCCTCGATAAACTTGCTAGCTCTTTAGATTTTAGCAACTCAGTCGTTGCTGTGATCAACAATTTTCTGACTGGTCGTTAACAGCGAATCACAGGCAACGAAATGTTGTCTACCCACTAGCACTGCTAAGTGGGGTGGCTCAAACCTCTGTATTAGGTCCTTTGCTTTTCAGTATGTTTATAAATGAGTTGCCTTATGTTCTTCAGGATTTATATATCCATTTATATGTGAATAATATCCAGTTATATTTCAATAGACATATTGGGCTTTTAGAAGACTTCATTGAACGAATGAATTGTGATCTCAACAGAATATATGTCTGGTCGGAAAATAATCAGTTGGTCTCAAATCCTGTCAAATCTCACTTCTACAATAAAAAACTGACTTTTTGTGATATACATCCAGTGATCTTAAACAACATCTCACTGCCTATTCTAAGCTAAGTCAGTATTCTTGGTATTATTTTAAACATCGAAATGAAGTATTGGAAATTCATTAACAGCATTATCAGACAATTTTATGCAGGGCTTCGGAGTCTCTGGCTCTCAGCGAGTATCTTATGTACTGAAAATCGCATCAGAATAATTAATGCTTTAATTTTGGCCCACTTCACTTATGGTAAAGTTATATATTCTAAAATGGAAACTTGTTATACCCGCAAGATGGAAGTAACATTCAACGACTGCATCCGCTTTCTTGACTTCGCAGGTTTAACCATGTTTCGCCCTTTCGATCTCGAGTGCTTGATTGATCACTGTTTTCCTATTTGCGGCTACGTGATCTAGTTTTTTTATATAATCTAATTAATTCTGATAGACCTAGATAATTACTAGAATTTTTCCAGTTCAAACTATCAAGATTTAATAAGAATATAATGCTCCCACCTTTTTATAAATCGTACTTGGAAAGTTCTTATCTTGTCCAAATTGCCTGTCTATGGAATAACCTTCCCTTGAGTATCCAAACCTGTGTATTTAAGCAGCACATTGAAATACTTATAGTATAATATTACTGTACTGTTATTATGAATTATATTCATGATCTCCACAGCAGAATTTATGTGCAAATTTTTAAATGTAACTCTAAATTGAAACTATGTTCTAATAGTAGTAGTAAATTTTCTCATCTTAATATACATATAAAAACCACATGTCACTGTGCTTGTACACCCTAATCTCCGAAGCCGTCCAACCGATTTCAATGGAATTTTGTGAATGTGTATGGTTGGTTCCAGCTTGCTAGGTAGTATAGTTTTGGACACGATAGGTGGCGCTGTTTTATATAACAAAACATATTTTGTCTTTAATTCTTATTAAAAATTCGCTATCATGTTAAAAAATCGAAATCTGAAGCGCAAGATAACGGAATCAGAACGTAATTAGTAACGTAAGCAGAGCTGGGCAATACTAAAGTAAAAAAAAGACTTAAGTACTACTTAAAGTACATTTTCGTTACTTAAAGACTTATTACTCAATACTTTTGAAATGACCTACTTAGTACTTGAACATAAGTGCTTGATTCTATTAACTTGTACTTAAGACGTAGTTTTGTACTTAAGTACCAAGAATTTTACTTAAGTATTTCTGAGTCTATTAAGTACCTACAAATATCTAACTCTTCGTAGAAAAGGAAACACAATCTCTAGCGCAACTCCTTTTTTGTTGAGTTCTAAAGCAAGCAAAGGACTGTCAAAGCATATGTCGGCCTCACGCGTCCAGGCAGAACCTTAGGCAAAGTAATAACATACATACAAGACTGGGCAAGTAAAACACAAACCAGTAATGTCTCGCTCGAATATAAAATCGACGATGCCTCGACCTGATGTAGGAAAGGCCTCAATTTCGTCTTAGAAATTCACTGGAAATATTTTCCTTAGAATTGTTATGCATTGTTGGAGGCGAAAATGAGTGCTTGGGTGGACCTATAATAGCTTTTATGAGTATAGCAATCAATGAGAGGTGAAGGTTTTACTCTACGTGCAGCGCCAAAAACTATAAATAGTAGCTACTGGTTACATATTATAGTTTTCAAAAGGTATGTATTTATTAATATCTATTAACTGAACTCTATAAACTTCATTATATTACTGCCAACGTACAAAGATTCCAAGAAAGTACTTTAAAAAGAACTTCAAAAAGTACTCAGTACTTTTTATAGACTTAGTACCTAATTACAATTTCATACATACGGTACTTGTACTTACGGTGAAGTACTCTGGACTTCGATACTTGTATTTGTACTTAAGTACTTTTTCTTTGGTACTTTCCCAGCTCTGAGCGTATGTACCTACTACCTATATTATATAAAACTACCAGCAGAAAAATACATAAACTAAGACGCTGTAGAGCAAATCAAATAATGTCAAAATTCTAAGAGGAGCAGTACCAAAAGAAACGAAAGTCCCGAGTACCGATTTCAAAGTAACGAGTATATGCTTCCCATGTAACGAATCGTTGCAGGTACCGAAATGTAACGATTTTCCCATCGTAATGTCTTCACAAATAAGAAAAGCAAAACCGGCCCTATATAATATCTTCATCTCACTTTCAAAGATTTTATAATGAAGGTCTGAGAGATATTTGCTGACAATCGGAAAGGAGAAAATCATTTAACACGGAAAGAGGAAACCGTATTAGCTCCGCAAAGCACAGGAGCAAAATGTTATCCGAAGACGAAAGAAAAAAAAGAAAAAAACAAAGGAAAGAACTAGAAATAGCAATATTGAAAGTAAGAGAAAGGGAAGAGAACGCAAGAAAAACAAGCGGCGAAGATCAGCTATGGTACTACGAAAAACTAATAAAGGGATAAAAACACAACCTACAAATGAGAACAGTCTGAACGTTGAACATATACCAGAATTGCTCGAAACCACCAACAAGGCAGTAAAAAAACAAATAACAACAGAAATCGAAAATATATTTCAGGATTTACAGGAGAGAGTTGACGGAATAGAGAATGTATGTAGAAGCAACACCACCAAAGTTGGAAGAAAGTAACCAATAATGGACAATAAGAACCGCATCACATTAAAAAAAAAAAATATTGGGTATAAAAAAAATAATGTTTCATAATCTATGTATATAAATAAAAATGAAATGCTGTTCGTTGGAAATCGCGTCACTTGAGAACGGCTAGACCGATTTGGCTAATTTTATTTCTCTAACTGTTCGTGATAGTCCGATTAAGGATTTTAAGGAAAAAAATTGGAATCAGCAATCCCTTCTTACTGTTGCCATACAAAACAATGGGTTTTCAATATATATTTTGACACTACCTGAGAATGCGAGGACGTGGAAAGTCAAAATTGTATACAGGGAATATCCATAAAAATTACAAATACAACTTCAAAAATAGACTAAATCGGACTTCGCACTACACGCCTAAATCATTTTTTGTTTTACTCATTACAGTCCTAGGAAAGGTTTGCAGGAAAAAAATTGCCAGTGACTCCACGGTCAATGCCAGCCGATGAATTTAACGCATATTTGAAGTCCTCTGTTTTATGGAAATACGTCAAGCCATTCAAACTAAGTATCAACTTGCGCGTCGAGTTGCAGAGCAACCAATCTGGAGAAGTATTTTCAAAATAATCACTGGACATTGCCAATGGAAAAATTCGGTGGATTCCGTTACTAGCCAAGACGATGTCCTCAACTATCCAACCGAATTTTTAAGCTCGCTGGAATTGCCCGGATTACTCACAATCCCCAATTGCAAGTTGGATCGGTAATCATAATGTTGCGAAATATCAACCAACCACGTCTTTGTAATGCCACCCGGCTTGCGGCGAAGAAACTGGTGTCATCGAAACAACAATTCTTAAAGGAAACATGACATGTCATTCGACTTTAAACGCCTGCAGTTCCGGTGCGGCTTGCATTCGCAATGACAATAATAAACAAATCACATCTGCAGTCATTGAGCCTTTGCGGTATTAACCTTGAAAATCCGTGTTTCTCGCTGTTATGTTATGTCGCCTGTTCCAGTGTCGGAGAACCATCAGCTTTGATTGTTTACGCGCCATACAACAAAACAAATAAAATGTCGTATATCCTAAATCATTGCAATGAATATCCTCCCTCATATTGAATATCCATGGCCACAATCGTTAATCGTCTGTCGGACCAGCTAGTTTCTTATAATTTCGAAAAACTCTGTCGTTACTTTTCTTTCTTCTGTTTAGTATTTGATTTGTTGCAAGAGAACACAAACGTAAGCAAAGCATTAAGAGTAACCGATTCAACTTAAATCAAAGAACAATTTTATTATTAAAAAGACGTGCAATTACAATTGTTTTTTAGAAAGGAATTGTTTGACAGCGAACTCATGGCTAACTACAGCTACTACTCTCTGTAAGATGAACTAATTGAGTTTAAATGAACGACAGTCTTGTAGAGTAGATTATTTAGGAATGTCGTTGCTAAGTAAAGGACAGACCTTGGGAATAGGACGGGTTGTGGAGTTGTCTGGAGTGTGATGGTCCTAACCAAGCTGTCCTGTCTTGGAGGCTAACTCGTCCAAATCTCCATTCTGTTGGTGAAAGTCGATCATTATTTATGGTTAGTAGATCGCCAACCTTGATGTTATTAGTTGAACGGGTCTACTTGTGACGTTGTGTTAGACTAATGATATATTCGTTGCTCCAACGGCGCCAGAAATGTTGCTTTAATTGTTCAACTAACGACATCTGAAACAAAGATCACCGTTGAAATCCTGTAGTATTGGCTCTGGAACAGATACTAGCGGCTCTCCAATGAGGAAATGCGCTGAAGAAAGTGTTGGCAGGTCATCTGGGGTTGACGATATTGTACATAAAAGGCAAAGTAAGCTGTAAACTCTTCGACGGTTAATGTTGTTTCACCTGGTATTCGATGAAGATGATGTTTTACCGCTGTTTGACAGCTGTCTCCCAATAGCCACCCATATGAGGCGCACTAGGCGGATTGAAAATCCATGAAGAACTATCTCTGGCGAGATAAGTATGTAGCGTCCTGTCTTTCATTGCTTGGTTATGAAGTGAGATAAATGTCTTCTGAGCTCCTTTAAAATTAGTGCAATTATCGCTGAATAAATCAGCATAGCGCCCTCGTCTGGCACAGAAAATGGACGGCTTTCCAATAAGAGGTGTTATTTTAATTAGCCCGCTCTTTCGGTAGATGTCACTTTTGGAGCTGTAATTTTTTGACACTTGACAAGTAGGAGCTACGCCATTAATAAAAATGGAACGATACACGATTCAACAACGCACTGAAATTATTAAAATTCACTATAAAAATGGTGAAAATGTGGCAGAGACGGTTCGTAAAACTCGAAAAATTTTAGGTCGTCGTGAAGCACCTTGTCGGACCGCAATACAGAAATTGGTAGAAAAATTCGAGCTGTCGGGACAATTTAGTGATGTGAAGAATAAAACCCGTGCATGTCGCTCAAGAACAGCAGAGAATATTGCTGCTGTAGCCGAAAGTGTTGAAGAAAACCCAGGTTTGTCCATTCCTCGTCGTTCTTTGGAATTAGGCATTCCACAAACGTCATTACACCGTATTTTGCATAAAGATTTGGAAGGCTTATAAAGTTCAGTTAACACAAAAACTCAAGCCGGCCGATCATCAACAACGTCGAGTCTTTGCTGATTGGGTCCTTGAATTGCATGAAAATGATCCGGAATTCCATCGAAAACTCATCTTGAGTGATGAGGCCCATTTCCACCTCGATGGCTTCGTCAACAAACAAAATTGTCGCATCTGGGGCTCGGAAAACCCAAGAGTTATTGTTGAAAAGCCTCTCTATCCTCAACGTGTGACTGTTTGGTGCGGTTTATGGTCCCGCGGGGTCATTAGAATGGATTGCGCTATCGACAGATGATTAATGATTTTTTATGGCCGGCATTGGATGGTATTGATCTGGACAACGTTTATTTTCAACAAGACGGCGCAACGTCTCATACAAGCAACGAAACAAAATGATCTTTTACGGGAAAAGTTTCCGGACCGTGTTATCTCTCGAAGAGGTGATCACAATTGTTATTTTTCATTATTAACGGCATACCTTCCTTTTTATAATGAAATAAAGATCCGATCATTTATCTCAAAAAATGGCATTTTTCTTTGAATATTGAAATAACACCTCTTATTGGAAATCCCTTTATAAAATCTTGCGTGGATAGGTCACGAGCCAATTCAAGGTGCATATCTCTTGTTGTCATGCATATGAAAACTGCAATGTAGCCCTTGTTTGTCTTCACTCCTCCGCCTTTTGAGAGACGCAGTTTCACAGGCTTAGCGAAATCAACACCTATACCCAAGAAAGGTCTGCATGCTTCGACTCGTGCTTTGTGTAAACCACCCATGAAATTTTGTGGTGTAGATTTGCTATAGCATTTATGAGAAGTACCTCGTATCAGTGCTCGTACTCCAACTATCTAGTATTTAGTTTGCTAGCATGCCATCATCTCCGGACCCCCTATTAACAATGCGATGATGAATGTCTTGAACTAGTGGCTTAATTAATTTACACCTTTCATTTTTACCGTTAATCGAATGTGGTATCCACAGTGTTTTCCAGTGGTTTTGGTCATGTAGGCTTGTCTTGTTGAAGCCATGGTGCACCTGTCCACCATAAGAAGTGATTAATAATATCCTTCGGGCCTACATCGCTGGAAGCAGATAGTGCTCAGATCACACATGGTGCCAACAGTTTGAAGGTGAATGATTGCTACTCGATTGCAAACATATGTAGCATGATAGTAGAATCTGTCCATCCATAGAAATCATACGTAGAATCAATAGCTTTGATGACTTGCTTAATGAGTTGGGCAAGTCGAGAGGCAGCACACAACTCTATCCTGGGTAATGTAACTGTTTGTAGAAGAGCAACTCGGGTTTTGGCAGTAACTAAACGAAGTTTGATGGACCCGCCTAGATAGGATGTGCGACAATATATTTGTGCAGCGTATGCTTGTTGCGAAGCCATATAGCTCAGTTTTAGTTTATGCCTGACCAATGCCAACCCATCGCTCAATCTAAAGAATATTAAGAACGGGAAAACTTGAATAACAAGAGTCCCAATCTTTCTGAAAGTCATATGGCAAGGGTTCATCCCAGTCGACTTTAGGACGTCAAAGTCTCTGAAAGAAAATCTTGAATGAGACGGTTACTGGAGATAATAGACCAAGCGGATCAAATATCTTCGATGCCTTTGAGAGACGACCTTGCTTAGTAAATGGGCCTGTATTATCCAAATATATAGAGAATGAGAAGCGGTCGGATGTTGGATGCTAATATGTCCCTAACGTCTGGATGGATCCTCCTTCGTCCATGATGCTTGCCATTGAAAGATGATTGTGTGGTATGATGTCTATAAGTGGTTTATGATTTGAGGACCACTTGCACAGTTGGAATCTTCCGCGATCAAACAATGCTGTCAGTTGTGAGCACGCTTCGATGAGTTGGTCTGCATCAGGACCTGTCAAAAGGTCACCCACGTAGAAGTCTTTGAGAACTACATTTACTGCGAGTTTGAATTCTTGGCCTTCGTCAATCACTAATTGCTGAAGCATCTTCACGGCTGATAAGTTCCAGAGTTCGTACTTTTTCTAACTCACTAATTTCACTAGAATATTTTTCTGTAAACACCGTAAACACCGTAAACCGCTGTAGATTCGGAATCATTAATCTTGTTATCTCTAATCGTGCTCTTCGCTTCTTCTCTAGTTATATCTGTTTTATAATAAAAGTTATTTGCCTTAAGTTTTGAATCTCTGAGTTTTATTGGATGGAGAATAAAGAATAAAAATAAGTACTAAAAAATCAAAATAGGACTTACCATATAAAAATAATAAAATTTCTTAATTCCATTTCAAACTTTTTTTTCCAAACAAACCAGACACAAGAGATGTCGGAGTAATTATGCTAATGATGATGAATATTATTTAAAGTTATTATGGTAAATACAATTTAATATCTCCGGCTACACCCCGATCAAGAGCAGTATCAAAAGTAAATTACTTGTTTAAAGCTTTGCTTTGTAGTAAGCAAAGTTAATATTGTAATATGAAATTTCTAAGAGACAATGCAAAGTCGTTACAATTACGTTTAAATTTAGGAAATGAAATGAACAATTTATGACAGGGGTATCGCGGATGTAACCTAATATTATGTGGGTTATAATGTTGAAGATATAACTCGTGCGGAAATTCAAGGAAATTATATGCAACATATTTCATAATTTTCGCAAGTTTTTTTTTCAACATTGTGGCCCTTCAGAGTTGTTTTTTTTTCGATATTAATTGTTTCCGAGGTTTCATTTTTGGAAATTTTTTTTCAGATATTTTTTTTCATAATTTTGTGTTTTCACGTTTCGTGGTAACCCATTTTAATGATATCTTCTCAAAAGAAGAAATCATCTTTCTACTACAATTGAGTTATCTTTTTGTAATAAATCATGAATCAGGCAGACTGCATTCGCTGCTTCAATAAACATCTCCTTAAGTCTTCCTGGATCGTCCGCATCTATAGCGGTGAGCCATCTATTCCTTATATTAATTGCTCCGGAAATATCACGAGTTCTTATTATGCATATATTTAATTACTGTCTTACAACTTCACAGTTTTCTGCGCGCTAAAAGCAGGCTTTTCTTGTTCCTATTCCAAAGAAGTCTTCTGCCTTATATATGGGAGATTTTTGTCCACTCAGTCTGCTTTGCTTTCTAAGTAAAAAATAGTTGTGAGACTGCATTATTGAACGTAACTTATGTTATACACGAGTCCTTAGATGAGGACTGCCTTACATTACTTGTCTTGCTTGACTTTAGCAAAGCTTTTGACTCCATAAAACACTCACATTTAATAACAAAATTATCAAATCAGTTCTTATTCTCTTCGTCTGCTGTTAAACTGATAAATAACTTTTTGCAAGGACGTAGTCAAATTGTTCAAATCAAGAATAACAATTCCAAGTCTGAGTTCCGAAGTATCCAGTTCTGTCAATATATTAATGATCTTCCTCACGTAGTGCTGGATGCCTCTCTACATATCAATGCGGATGACGTGCAAATTTATCTCAGCAGACCAATAGGATTAATGGAGTACTGTGTATGTCGAGTTAATGACGATCTCGAACGCATTCATGAGTGGTCATTACAAAATAATTTAGCGCTTAATCCAAGTAAATCAAATTGCCTAGCAATTTACAGAACTGGCATTGACTCAACTATGCTTCCTCCCATTCTTTTAAACAGGGTAACACTTCCTTATAGGGATTCTGTCATGAATTTGGGCATTGAACTTAATTCGAAGTTCTCGTGTTGCAATTACATTATAAGGACATTAGGGTGTAATGAGAGGGCGATCTAGGGGTGGCCTTCTCATACGGTTTGAACTCTCCTGAGTTCACATTTCATCCTTAGAGGTGTCGAAAAATAAATAAAAGAAAGTGTACGGACTTTAGCTCCAAATGGCACAATATATTTCAGTGTGAGCAACCTATTTTCTTACACTATAAAGGAAAAAAACCTACGGCCGTCCTGCTTCCATTAGATTACTAGCTAAGCTTTGAATTTGTAAGTTAGTATGCGCGGATTATGAATTCTTAAATTATATTTGGTTTTATTTATTTAGTGGTTAGTTATTAGTTTTATTTTAAAACTTGTACCGGATTGTTGGAATTGTTCTGGATTCTTCACGATCTTGTCCATCAGGATGATGAGGACATGGTTCCACGTTTTGACTTGCCAATCCTGGATGTTGAATTTGTCTCTTCTCTGACAATAATTCCATCGATGCTCTCGCCGCGTAACAATTATCGAGTCTCCTCGGCTCTGCTTCTCTCCTTACAATTTATTTATTTTACGTGCGGCGGCTACTTAGTTAGTTTTTTTAAAAAAGACTTTTCTTTCGCGCACTTCTCAACTCGTCCAGCCATGACATCTCCAAAAAAAAAAAAAAAAACTCTCCAGAAACCGGGAAAAAGTCACACGAGAAGAAGCAAAGAAATCAACTTGTCCCTCTCATTCCCGGCTGAAGTTGGTCGGGCTTAATTCCGGCCGTGTGGACTCCGATCGTTCGACATTTGTACGGTTCTCTTCGTATTTTTTTAGTACTTTGGTTGTTAATTAAATTTAGTTTATTTATTTGTAGTGTTTTACTATTTAGTTATTAATATCGTTATTTAAATTTTATTTGGGTTATATAAAAATGATTAATTGCGTTGTTGTTTTCTTATATGTAGATTGCTCATACTTAGTTATATTATCTTCCACTAACAGGCATCGCAGACACCTTACAAGGGAAAACATATGGCTGTTTGAGACAACTCTGGCTCAACTCTAGTGTACTCTCGCTTAATTTGCGTCAGCAGCAGTTTGCCAGCATAATCTTTTCAGTTCTTGACTTAGAGCGCCGGATAAAAATACTCATAGCGTTCAATGATGTGATTAGATATATTTACAAATTACCTAGAAATAGCCACATCTCATCGTATGCAAGCTTTCTTTTGGGTTACAATTTAGAGACCCAATTCACTTTTCGCAGCCTGAAATTTCTGCACCAGCTTATTTAGCTTAAGAATCCAGTGTACTTATTTGAGAAGCTACAGTTCCTGCAATCGACCAGACATGAAACGCTTTTGATTCCTCGATGCAGGAGTAAATATTGTGAGTGCTCTTTCTTCGTTCAATGCGCTCGGAGGTGGAATCAGCTGCCAAGCAACATTCAGCGCACGGATTCCAACAGTATCTTTTGTAAGCTCATTAAACAAGCAAGCCTTTCTGTTTAGTAATGGTGACGCACATTTGGGGTCTTTGTAGTTTTTTTTTCTATCTCCGTGGTTTTAATTTATTTTTTTACTACTTAAATTACATGACCATATCTTCTGTTCTTTATTTTTGTTTTTTTTTTCTATTTTGCATTGTTTAGTTTGAAGTTGTTTTGTAGTAACGATGAATTTTATTTAACCACTGCACTTTGTACAATCTAAGATAGCATATGTAACTTCGTACCTAACCAAATAAAGAATTATTATTATCTATATTTGAACACAGGATAGGAGTAAGAAGCTCATATGGCTTCCCTTGCCTCAAGCCAAGGCCTTAGTAATTGATTAAATCTTTTGTTAAGACTTAACATAATAGTATAGTTAGAATTGGTTTGCAGTATTGCTTAAGTAGACATGGAATCAAATATCCATAACGTAAATTATTTTCACCTTGCAGCCGATCCAAAGCAGCTGTCAATGATTGCTTGATTTCATATATTTTTCGACGCAAGTAATTTCACCTATAGCAAAATTTTCAATTTTAAGTTTTTGGTGTAGATGAGCACATTTTACTCTTTCGTAGGGTTGCCATGCAAAAATTTCGTTTTTCACTATATATTTGGACACTGCCTGTAAACGATTGAAGCTAGAGAGCTAAAATTAGGTACATGGTGTTTTCATAGAAATAGTAAATATAATTTCAAAAATGAGTTAAATTAGGCAACCCCCTCTTGGTGTTGCCATATAATTTTTTTTGATTTTTACGTATATTGTGAAAACGATCATTCCTAGACGGGTTTGATGTACCGAAAAGTTCTATAGAATGTGCAATCTTATGACATTGGTTCTTACCATTTTTACTGTCCGACGAACCGTTTTAGAAATATATGCGAAAAACCATTTCCAAAAACATACTTGCACAGAGAGGTGATCTTAGATGTGGTCTTAGAAAAATTCTAGCTTTCTTACTTGTATACTGTTGAATTGTATTTGTTATTTCTATGAAAATGCTACCTATACACAAAATTTTACATCTCTACGTCACCGAGTTTTCAATATGTTCAAATAGTGAAAAACGAAATTTTTATATGGCGACCCATGAAGGTGTTATTCGATTTGTTTCATTTCCGAACTTAAATTTGTTGGTTTTTTTAAGGACCATGTATAAAGTTTCAGTTATATAACTCATTATGTTCGCGAGTTATCGTGAAATCGGACGGACATGTAGAAATCAGAATCACTTTTAATATTATGCGTGAGTGTTCAATCCATTCTGTTCTACCATTATTATATCTATGCTTTACAAACGGAATGACAAATGGCGTATTCCTTATGATTTCATCATTAACCATATGTTTACCAGGATTTGGATGTTTAGGACGATAAATTAAAAAAAGTCCCTTTCATAGTAAACTTACAACTTATTATTTTAATGTTGAATGATCTACAGCTAGACGACTAGTAATCAGAAAATTTAAAAAATTAACTAGAACGAAAGCAGTTATTAAATTATCATGAAGTTGTATGTATAGGCTACGTTATACAATTTAGACAATTAATACCAAAAAGGCAAACATACAAAACACACAAAAAACAAGAAAGGACAAAAGACTTGAATGTGAGCATAGCAGCCGAAATTACACATTTCTTACCATGAACTTGACTAATTTTTCTGAATGCAATTTTCTATTGACACCCTTAAGGCTGAAATACAATGATTGCGACACGCATTTGTCGACGCCAAAATAATTTTCGAATATATGTTACGACATTAGGGCATAGCAAATGCTGCGACACGATAATGTCGTCGTCAAAAAGTAGAGCAAATTTCTAAAATTGTCGTTGCGCAGTACGACATTTGAGTTTGACAGTTCATCTGTTGATAAATTTCGAGTAACTTTCTTTTAAATCCCGCATAAATGCACATAAGCTTTAAATACAACTAGTACTTATTCTTAAAAAATGTGAAAAATGTCCTGTAGACATCCCAAAAAAGCAAAACTCAACTATCTATCTTGAAATGACGACGATAATGTCGCATTCATTGTATTTCATCTGCGACAAACGACGACGGCAATTGGCGTCGACAATTTTGTGTCGCAATCATTGTATTTCAGGCTTTAGAAAGAAACAAGTTAAAACCTAGAATTGGTCTAAGCAACAGGAGTCATAGTCAACTGCGGAAACTATCTTGCTACCTTTCCAATGGTAATCATTTGATTTCCGCTTGCCAAAGGTTTATATCACTCAGCATAAGTCAACGCAGAGCAGAAAAAGGGAAATGATACTTATGGCTTAACTGCCTACAACCAACATATATAACAGAACCATGCCCAAGTATACACAATTTCCGTGTTTGTCAACAGTGACAGCTGGTTCATCAAGATACATAAAGATAGTGTCTCTGCATCTACTTCAAGCAGAGCCAAAACAATCTTAACAAAACTAGTTGGGAGCACATACTCGAACTACAACTGGCTAACCCCGAGTACGATAACACTGCTACAATAGATCTCCTCATCGCTGCTGACTATATAGAAGAGCTATTATTTGAAGGTGTCATCAAAGGTCCGCCTGGTACGCCCATAGCCCAAGACACACAACTTGGTTGGGTGTTGTCAGAAAAGCTACACAATTTCAACTCATTTGGTCAATAGGATATTGTGAATCTACACGCTGATGCATCACTAGAAAACGCTATAACAAAGTTTTGGTATAAAGAAGAAGTTCCACTAAAATCGACTATGACAGAAGAAGAAGCGTTCTTTGAGTCCTATTACGCTCGAACATATGAGCGACAAGCGGATGGTCGTTATATTGTATAGTATAATATAGTATAGTATCACTACACTAACCTGTAGATCCGTATTCAGACTTATAATCTTTATACAGTTGACCAAAATAAAGTATTATTGTTATTGTTATATGTATAGTTCAAATGCCTCTCTGACCTAGGAAATCCAAACAAGCAGCTGTTCAAGCGCTAATCAGAATGGAGAAGCGTTTTCTCAAGCACCCCGAGCTACACTCGAAATATGTCAATTCCGTGCGAGAATATGAGGATCCTCGGGCATATGATCCAAGACTACACACCTATTCTTCCTGGATACTCATTCTATTTGCCATAATATGGTGTCATAAAGGCAGAGAGTACACCACGAAACGTGAAAACACAAAATTATGAAAAAAAATATCTGAAAAAAAAATGTCCAAAAATGAAACCTCGGAAACAATTAATATCGAATTAAAATATATCGAAAAAAAAACAACTCTGAAGGGCCACAATGTTGAAAAAAAAAACTTGCGAAAAATTATGAAATATGTTGCATATAATTTCCTTGAATTTCCGCACGAGTTATATCTTCAACATCATAACCCACATAATATTAGGTTACATCCGCTACACCCCTGTCATAAATTGTTCATTTCATTTCCTAAATTTAAACGTAATTGTAACGACTTTGCATTTTCTCTTAGAAATTTCATATTACAATATTAACTTTGCTTACTACAAAGCAAAGCTTTAAACAAGTAATTTAGTTTTGATACTGCTCTTGATCGGGGTGTAGCCGGAGATATTAAATTGTATTTGCGAGGTTTTTATTTTAATAAATTTTAAAGCTTAAAGTTGGTGTTGTTATTTCTTATTTTTTTTTGTTTTTTTTTTTGTGCTGAATAATCGTTCGGGAGTTAACTGGCGCAGTCGGTAGGATCCTAAGAAGGGAATCCAAAAGAAAAGAAATCGTTCTCGTCTTGGTAAGTTCCGAAAAATTAATTAAATAGTGGCTTTCTGTGGAATTAATTATTTTGTGTCGAGAGAATATCGACATTTTGTGAATTAGCCACATTCAAACAGTCATCAGTGGTGGATTTTTATTCTTTGGCTTTTGGAGAACCTATACAACCGATCGAATTACCATAATATCTTTAAATAATATTCATCATCATTAGCATAATTACTCCGACATCTCTGGTCTCTGGTTTGTTTAGAAAAAAAAAGAAGTTTGAAATGGAATTAAGAAATTTTATTATTTTTGTATGGTAAGTCCTATTTTGATTTTTTAGTACTAATTTTTATTCTTTATGCTCCATCCAATAAAACTTAGAGATTCAAAATAAAAGTTATTTGTCTTAACTTTTATTATAAAACTGATATAACTAGAGAAAAAGCGAAGAGCACGATTTAGAGATAACAAGATTAATGATTCCGAATCTACAGCGGTTTACGGTGTTTACGGTAATTACAAAGAAAAATACAAAAATACAAAGAAAAGCTGGATCTAAATCTAGAAAATTTAATTTGATAACTGAGAGTTTAAAAGTGATGAAAACAAAAACCTAGCATATATCGCGGCTAACGGGGTTTGTTCGTTAAATTTAAGTAATTCTAATATAAGAAATTTTGAATAAAAAAATCCTGAAAATTCTGGTGAACCACTAGTTGAAACTATGGCTAATATAGATATCAATCAACTTTTCAATAGCCTTAGAATTCCAGACGAATTGAAAGACTCATCTTCCTTTGATGGATACCCTAGGACACTTTACGATTTTATAGAAAATGTTGAAGAGATTTCAGGGCTAATGACAGAGCGCAACCGGCCACCTCATACCACCACCATACAATGTATGCTACAAGGCAGAGAACATGTGAACTACTTGGACGGAAAACGAAGATGTGCTGTACAATCGGACAAAAAGTATCTGGTCTGATGCTTTTGCTTTCGAGGATTCGTTTATAATGCATCTACAGGCACATTTAAAAAGAGAGAATGTCAGAAAAGTCGTCATCGTGGATAATTTGTCCTCACAAATCAATCTAAGATCCTTGAAAGACTGATTTGAGATTCAATCATTTGAAGGAAATAATAGCGGTAGGTGGCACTTTAACTGCAATTTAACAAAATGAAGTAAAATTTGCTCCATTTGAAAATAAAGCGAAATGCTGCAAATGGGTCCATCGAGGACTTCATTTGTGTGACACATTGCACATTTGACTCCATTTATTGAAAAATTAAATCATTATGGCGACGGTCTGTCTAGGGTATTTTGGGGATGTATTATATTTCTTAATTATACCGAATCCCTTAAGCGGCAAAGAGACTATAAGAGTAGCGTCTTCTGATGAGTAGTAACTAGGGCTGCGTAGCTAATATCTTCGGCAGAGAACGGAAGGATCGTCCTAGAGTTAGTAGCTCTGGCCGAAACTAGACCACAGCCAATGACTTCGATAGAGAACTGGAGAGTTGCTCTTGATTTGATAGTTCTAGTCGAAACTAGAGCACAGCTAATGACTTCGATAGAGAACTGGAAAGTTGTTCTTGAGTTGGTAGTTCTGGTCGAAACTAGAGCACAGCTAATGTCTTCGATAGAGAACTGGAAAGGTGTTCTTGAGTTGGTAGTTCTGGTCGAAACTAGTGCGGAGCTAATATCTTCGGCAGAGAACTGATCTTCTGTAGGCACCTGAAATGGTTGGCTTGTACCCCACCAATGGAGTTACGTAGGCCAAGTAGGAGCTATGTCGACTCGATGGAAGTCGAAGGATTTACTAGGTACTTCCCTCTCACTGAATCGTCTCGATATTTAATGTGCAAGCAAGGCGGTCCTGTCGACGCTGACTTACTAGGACGCGTTCATAAAGCAGGCTGCAGCCGGCTATGGTAGCTGCAGATGTGGCTATCGTCGTTCGCAAATGCAATAGCTAGTTTTTTGACTTGGCTAAATGACAGTTCCTGGCGTTCGGAAAATCATAGTAGCCGGCTGCAGCCAGTACCGACTTGAGAGTGCTACCCAGCATAGCTAACTAACACAAACGCATTACATTTGACATTTTTGTTTGTCGTTATTTTCAAATTAAAAAAAAAAAGAAAATATATATTATTATAATAATGGCAAATGTAACAATTTATTTGAATGAGCTGGGGAGCCATTTATTGATTTAATTAACGAAGCAGGTAATACATTTTTTTTCTAATTATACATATATGTACATATGTATAGTAAATAAAATCTTAATTTGTAGGAAATGTAACTCGTACCGGTTTAGACAAAGACATGGCTGAAGCTGTTGGTCTTATACGAACAGAGCAAGGTTACGAAGTAAATGGTGAGGAATATTCAATTCCTCATGAAGAGGCGGTAAGTTAAAGCTGCAATTTCATTCACAAAATTTATAAATATATCTTCTGTAGAATGACCTGACAAATCCAGCAACGGCTAGAGCCACAATGCCGATCAATGTGCAAGAAACCACCACTGAAAACGGTCCAAAGTGTAGTGGTAATGGAAATTTAGGTGAGTTGAAATGAGCTGAGATGAGCTCATAAAACATCATTCCACAAACCACACTTCTGATGATAGACATCGCGCTAAATTTTATACAATTATGCCTTGTATCGAGTTCGACTAAAACGTGACATTTCCGTACAAATTTCAGCGCTGGTAAAATCGCAAGCAAAAATTTTACTTATGTTTGTACTACTGCAGTACGGAGTTCGCCCGTAAAAACTGAAGGCTCCCTCTATGGCACTATAAATTGTTCACAAATTACTGGTAAAATTTTGACATTCCTATTTCTACGAAAATTTGCATATCGTCTTTTGATTGATTGAGGGGTGTCGCTTATGGTATCAAAATATTCAAAATATAAAAATTAATTATTTTGTTTTCTCCAAATTAACATACATACCTACGTCATAATTTTACTATCGATTTTAATGTGAAATATTTGAAGATCGCGCTAAATTTTGCTTTGCCCAAACTCGATACTAGGCTTTACACACAAAATTAAAAAAAAAGAGATAAAATAATAAAATTAATAACACTTATGCATCACAAAAACTGTTTTATCTCAAGATATTGATCACTGACATGTATAATATGGACTGGCTACGTTCATAGAAATGCCCTCCAAGAAGTGGGCTCACTTCTTTAATGCTGACTCTTTCAGTCTAAGCACCAATTATTGTCTAAAAAACAGAAAATGGTAGCTGTTCCTATAAGGTATAAACTGCACAACTTTTCACCAATTCTGGATTGGCCTCTGAGAAATCAGTTCGCTCTATAATTGAATCAAAACCTTCTACACTGATCACGAATTACTTACCAGCAAAGTGCTATAAAATGAACAAAAATGGAAAATTATTAATAATATTAAATATTATTTCAGTCACAAAACCATGGCTTCAGCGGGAAATAAAGTGCATGTTGGTATCATACCAAAAGCACGAAGAGTTGATGAAAGGTACTTCAGTAAGGAATGATAGCTTATGGGAGAAAATAGCGCAGGATATGAAAGACAACGCTTTTGATTTGACAGGCCGCCAGTGTAAATTTAAATTTCAAAAACTTAAGCAAAAGTTTACACGCATCCGGGACAACAACAGTAAAACTGGCGCAGCTCCTATGACGTGGTCGTTACTGGATGATTTCGAACAGATGTTTGGTAGAGACCATAATGTTGAGCCTCCAGCAATTGCTGACTCGCTAAACTACATTCCACTGCGAGAAGGGCCGAATGTCACGCAAGAGTATGTTCAAGCAGAAAATAGCGAGGAAACTATTGCGCTAGGACCATCGACAAGCCGTCGACGTAAATTACCTATAGGTGAGTGTTTACTCCAGCACTTGACAGTGATGAGGAGAAACGAGTGTTTCGTGAGCAACAAATTCGTGCCCAAAAAGAAGTCGCAGAAGCCATGAAAGATGCAACAACAATGCAACAATGCATTGAGAGAAGGCACGAAGGCTTATACGGATACAATGAGCAAATTGCTCGATAAGCTTTAATTTCCTTTCTGCCAATTAATTGAAAACACCAGTTTCATAGTGTTAAAGTTTATTAAGTTCTCTATTAAGTGTTTTGTTCGTTTTTTTTTATTTTCTAAATACAATTCATAAAACTAATGTTTGTGATATCTTGAATTTTTTTTTTACAATATTTTCTTCAAAATTTCCCTCGCACATCAAATCACGTAAATGAGCGCCACTCAAGGCTTGTTGACTATTAACAGAACGATTAATACGGTTGCTGGTTGCACTAATAGCAGCTTCCGGCAGTCATTCAATTAAATAGGATTCTCTTGAATCTTCCGGAAATTGAAGGCAAATATTGTGCATGACACAACATGCCAAAATCATTGAAGGAATAGTTTCAACACGGTTCATATCCACGTATCGCAGTCTTCCCCAACGCCCAAAAAGTAGCGCAAAACTCCTTTCTATAATCTGAAGAGCTCTAGAATGAGCTTTATTAAATTTTATTTGCTTTCTGGTTAGCCTCCCATTGTCCATAAATGGTGGAATACACCAGTTTAGAATAGCATAAGCTATATCTCCCAAAATCACGGTATTCCCTGGGAAAAAATCATTTTTAGAATTTTCTATCCTCGAATAAATGCCAGAGTTGCGAAAAATTCTTGCGTCATGCACAGAGCTCGGAAACCCAGCAAAACAATTAATATATCGCATTTTGTTGTCACATATGGCTTGAAGCGTAATTGCATGGAACTTTCTTCGATTTGTATAACAATACGCTTGATCTTTAGGCGTTTTAATCGGGATATAAGTTCCATCTACAGCGCCAATGATATTAGAAAGCCCTGACATCTCCTGGAACCCATGCTTAATTTCATTTTGCTTATCCACGGTTGACCAAGTTATGACTGTAGAAGCTATTTTATTTAGTACATCTATTATCCGGAAGAAATTGTATGAGAGAGTAGACTTTGCAATTCCAAATCGTTCACTTACGGACCTTGAAATATCATTAATTAAACTTTATGCGAAAAAACTCTTGCACTTATAAACCTGTAGCTTTCTTGATTAGCTAAGAGCCATATCACGGATAAAAGTTGCTTCTCAACAGGAATGGGTGGACGGCCAAACTCGTCTTTCATTACATGCATTGAAATCATTTCCAATAAATGTCCAAATGCTTGTCGGGTTACTCTAAAATTTTCTTGGAATTCTTTTTCATTATAATTCTGCACATTCCTTTCCACATAATGCAAGATTTTAATTGGTTTTTCTTTTGAATGATGCATTATATTAAAAACCACAGCTTGGTCTTCCCCACAATCTTCATCAGTATCTGATTCTGAGGGATTTGCGCTATTAAAGGTCACCTGAAAATAAATATTAGAGCATTCTCCGAAAGAAATAACATCGTACATACAATTTGTGATGCTATCTGTTTTATTTTTTGGGAAAATTTACTGCTAATGACTACAGCAGTAATTGCAATTTTAATTTTTGCTTCAGCGTCAGACATTTTCGCTTTTTTTAAAGTACTTTGACAGTTGGCTGAGCAACGCCTAAATGCACTCGTGTATTTACATGAAATATAACTCATACACAAATGATGACATTTCTGGCGCTTGGCAAATTCGTAAATTCGTAAATTCGTTCATAAAGTCAGGAGCAGCTACACGTAGCTATGCCCGGCTGCGAGATAGCTATGACTGGCTGCAGCTGTGGCTGCAGCCGACTTCATGAACGCGTCCTGGAGTGCGAACTCTGGAAGGAAAAGTTTATCTATTCCTTAAAATTAATACCAAAGAAAACATCCATTCTCCTTAAGCAAAGGGGTTGATTTTTCCTTGCTTGAATTGTTTATTTTTCTTGATAAGTCGTTTGGTTTTTTTCTAATTTACAAGTTGTTCATTTTTCTTTTCTTTTTTATCTGTCTCTCATGAAAAACTTTCTAAGACTATTTACATTTTTGTTTTTTTACAATATTTTAATTTAATCGCCTACCTAACTAATCTCCCTTCTGTCATCAACCAAAATGTTTCAAAATAGTTTTTAAATTTTATTTCTTTACAGCGGTTATAGCAACTATCGGCTGTACGGTCTGAAATGAATGCGTCGCCACAGTGCCATTTGTGTGTCTTCCTCTTAATTCAACGCATCTAACTCAAGCGCTGAATGTAGCTTTCTTCGCTCCGATCAAAAGTATTTGGAGGGAGCAACTAGATGAATGGAAAGTCTGAAAAGTTGGATCAGGATAAGCAACGTTCTGCGCTGATAATAATTTCGTAGCACGCTTCAGAAAATGTGAAATACTTTCAATTAGTAAAGCTTCTTCAGCGTTTGCAACAAATGTGTACTGTTGATTCTTATTTAATTGGGGAAGCATTTCTTTAACAGCTCAAAAATAAGCAGATGAAAGAAGTAATACCTAGGTCAACTCATAACAATCGCGAATGAAAATTAACGTTCCTGCAGCAAGAAGCGTTAGACAAGCGTTAGACGTAGAGAAAGTATTAGCAGCACAACAACTAATGTGGACTCATTTAGGGTAACAAACTTCATTAGCATTACCGACATCTTCCCTCAGGAAGAGAGTCAAGAAGAGTATTCTCATGTATTCCCAGGAAATGAAGGAACTATAAGCGTTTCGAGTTTTAATAAGGTTGCACAACAATCGTAAATAGCCAATAACTCTAATCCAAAACAACATTCTGGTACGGAAAAGTATGGTGATATGGCACAGCGGGGGATATGGTACACTCTCAAGCTCTCCAACCTGCAACCTAAATATAAACCAAGGTCTACTCTACTGGCGTCTGTTCAGGCAATCTAGCCATGTTGATGAGTGAAGCCCACGCCGCGCTGTATATGACAGTTGTTTTTTTGGAGGACAAAGAACAAAAATATTTAACATTTTTGTTTGTGAATTTCTTAGTATTCCATTTCAGGTTGTGTACTTGGGTAAGTGCTTGAAGTATGCATATGTCTTATACACCGAAATTTAGGGTAAATAGTATATATTAGTTTAATATGTGAAAAAAAAATTAGGAAGCATGTACAAGCATTTACAGTGAGCAGAGGAACGTATGTTTGGGAGATATGGTATACTTTAAACCCTTTGAGCGCTACCAACGCCTATATGGGCTCTCACACAGCCATTCAATTTAGACTATGAACGCATATATGGGTTCTAGGAATCTGAGCTATGAGGGCATATTTTAAATTTAAAAATATATATTTTGTTTTATATTGTTCATGTTATTATTGGTTAATGAAATAAATGATTCTGTTTAAGTTTTTGCATTAACTCTTCTATTTATTTCAGTTACAATCAACATATTTTGCAATGAAATTTCAGTCAGCCCAGCATATCATATCACCCTTGTTGGCGCATAAATTGATAGCTTCCACACTTTCTTTTGTAGTTTATGTCAATATATATTTGCTTACTGTCTCCCTTAAATTTTACTATTTGTCCGCAATAACTACTATCCCAACTATTTATAAAAAAAAAACAGAGATCAGGGGTTAGAGCTCCCAGTACTGAAGCTCAACTGAAGTCTGCCTGGAAGATATTAGAAATAATACTCATTCAGTCAACAAAGCCTCGAGGCAATATAATATTCCCGGGACGACACTGAGGAGACATTTTAAATGAGTAAATAATAAAGATCCTTCATTGGGATCACCTTCCTGTCTCGTTGAAGCGAATGAAAACAAAATAGTAAAACATATAAAAGATTTTCAAGCCCACGAGTTTTTACCTACAAGAAAAGCAGTTTGTCGTATGGCCACTGACATGTATAATATGGACTGACTACCTTAATAGAAATACACTGCAAAAAGTGGACTGACTTCTATATTGCTCACTCTTCGTTCTAAACACCAAGTACCAACTGAGGAGAACTGAAAACAACAAATAAATAAGTGGGTCCGTCGAAATAAATGTTTTTAAATTAATTATTTGGGGTTATTACTGATAAAATTGTTTTACCAAAGACAATATATTCACAAGATATGAAGCAGAAGTTCGAAACGTTTTATTATAATCACTTTTCGAGCTGCGCGCTTATTTTTTCAACTTCCCGCCAATAATTTTTTTCAATATTGACACCGGCGTAAGAACTTTTATTGGGATAAGCAATTGAGCCCACGTGATATAGAAAGTTAAGCAGACCATATTATATATGTCAGTGCGTATGGTTTACGGGCTGAAAAATCTATACAATTTACCGCACAGATTTAATAACAACAGGAAATATGCTGGAGAAAAATGGTTTACGCTTTTCATGAATCGTCAGAGATATCTGTCGATCAGGAAATCAGAGGACGTTTCACAAGCCTGAGGGTATGAGCCGGGATGAAGTAAATAACTAATTCGAATTGTTGGAAAACACTCTAACAGAGAATTCATTGATTAATAAACCTGGACACATTTACAATAAGGTCGAGATTGGTTACCAGCTGAACAACAATCCCGGTCTTATCATTGCCGATAAAGAGTCTACAAATATAATTCTAGTCTAGAAATTAGCGCGTGCGATTTGTTTATGAAAACAAAACCAGTCAGAAAAATAAGTCGCCTACAATTTGGTCAGCTTTTATTTTCTACATGGAGTAAATCGGCACTTCTACTGGCATATTTCCCTTCAGTTCATCCGCTATTCCAGATTACGCAATCCTTAGCATTGTAGGCACAAATAAAAATACAGATGAAGCAGTGAATTTAAATACAGAGGAAAATGCCAACATTGCGGAAAATATAGTGTCGTTAGATCATAGACAAATCACTCTGTCATTATTGAACATCCCACAGGTCAGCTCATATTACCTATTAATGATATTTTTCTTAGTTAACGATTTCGTACTTCTAGCGGATAACGGAAGGTGGCAGACAGACAAAAGAAGATATTAGCGACATGATCATCAAAATCATATCCCCCATTCCATATACTTCTAAATGTGCTCCATCAAATTCAATAATACAAAAAGCACGAATGTTGACATAAGTGGAAAATGTGACTCAATAAAAATTAAAAGCGAAAACATGGGATAGAATAAAAATTTCAAATTTAAGAAAATTTATGCGAAAAAAGAAAAAAAGGACTGTGAATAAAAACAGTTCGTCCAGCGAAGAAGAACTTAGAGTCGTACTAGTACATGATAAATCCGATAGGACAGAGGAAATTGAAGAGAACATCAGCGTTATTTGTGATAGTCTTCACTTCAAAGAAAGACGACTGGATAAAGTGTTTAATATGTCACAGATGGTTGCATGATTCATGCACTTCATTTATTAACACATGCAAAGTATTTATGAATTACAGGGTGATTAAGAAAAAAGCTAGTTATTCACGAAACGCCCTGTTGTATAAAAAGTACAAACACAGTTAAGAGCTCATTGTATACAGAACTTCATGGCCTTCCTTCTCCTATCAAGAGTTATGTTTGTCTAACTTAAAAATTTCGGATTTTCTTAATTTGACCACTAATTTTTTTTGCAAAAAGGTAATTAACATAATTTTTTTTATAAAAGCTATAAACTATGCACTCTTCTCTTTGATTTGGCTTATTACATCGTATGTGCTATCTGTAACCGTTAAAATCTTATTAGCTCTCAACCTATTCTCAAAGCTATTCTGAAACCTATTTTCACAGATAATTTGTTCACTCGGTGAGTGCAAACATGCCATTTTAAAAAAAATATCGGCTAATTTTGGTGTGACCTGAGTAGGTTGTGAGCTAATAATTGTTATACGCATACAGATAGCACATAAAGAGGAGAGTCTACAGTTTACAGTTTTTATAAAACAAAAACGAAAAAATAGAGTTGAAATTTAAAAAAAAGGGTGAGAAAATCCTTTTGAGATGAGAGAATTACCGAGCTGATAGAGCAGTCGTTGGAAAGCCAAGAAGTGCATACAATGAGTCGGTAACTTTAGACCGTACGTCCTGTACTTTTTAAGATACAGGGTGTGTTGTAAAAAATGGGAAAGGCTTTTTTCAAATCAAAAGACCTCACTGGAAAATTATTAATTATTTTATTATTCACAATCAGAGACTTGACAGAATTCAAATACTTCGCTCTAATTTCACGACGGATCACTAATGCCTGACTACCTTATTTTTACATTTCATATCATCTTCCCTGACTTGGTATGACAACGTGACGTTAAATTATTAACTGGTAAGCATTTTTCGTGGGAACGGAAAATGGACTTTCTGATGGGACATGAATTAGTTCAAAGCTTTGCAGAAACAGATTTTGGCTTGACCTTGTATGAATCCGGTATATCAGATATCATGGAGGTATCTGGTAATTTAATGTATGTAACTCCCGTGCCTTATATTTTCTTTTCTAGGTGAGTACTATCATCTCCTGCTCTATTGACCTCCTAGGCGGAAACACCTTGTATGTTTTTGTTCTACTTATAAAGTTCTTTTAGTTTTTGAGTTATCACGAAAATAAGACAGGTGTGCCATATCCCTCTACTTTACTCTATCCAGAGCAGCAATTTGGAAGAAATCATTCCATAATATAAGACAGGAGACTTCATTGCAGTTGCAATGAAAAAAGGGAATATCTAAGTAATAAAAGCGTAATTGTTACCCTTAGTTTCACTTTTTGTCCCAATTGTAGGTATTATTGATTTGATTGATGATGAGAATTATTTTGTCAATTATATGAAAAAATGCTCAATCCACTGGCGATGGCCAAAACGAAAGGACATTCTAGCCTACAACTTAATTGAAATTGTCCGGAAAATATGTCCACCGAAATGTTTAAATAAACGACTTTAGTTTTCTGTTTCAGAATTCGAATAACTTTTATAACTAAATATTACCATAGATGGCACAAAAACTAGATGTCGCATACAGTACCAAAAAGGTAAACAAAACTTATATGGTTAGGTGGTCCATTCCGGAATGGACCACAACATTTAAAATGATGTATACGTCGAGAGATTCATATTTTTTCGTATCTGAAGTGTTGAGAAAGTCGATCAAATGTATACAAAACTTCTATTAAAAAACATTTGCTTTCAGCATACTCTAAAACATATTATGGTCCCTTCCAGAATGCCATCTATGCTATTACCTACCTATACCTACATTAATGTATATATGTATGTATATAATAACAGTTTTTATCGCAGTTTCTTTTTTTTAAGTAAATTCAGAGTGCCTATAGCCGCAAAGAAAAGCTATTGCGTTTTATATATGTTCTACTTAGGTACCTACCCACTATTGACCTTTATAAAATGATAAATAAGAAGTTTATAATTTGTTTTTTTAAATAAATGAAATGGAAAATCAAAACGAAGAAAATCTGTTTTACTTTTATTAAGGATTGACGTGTATCTGCTGTAAGAGCTCCCGTTCTTATACCTACTCGTGTATTTTTTAATATTTTTACTTTTACTTTTAATTCGATGATGGGCAACTTGAAAGTTTTCTTCAAATAAGTTAAAAAGGAAGAATAAAATTCTTCCTGCCCCAATGCCTGTGTAATTTTGATGCTTATGAATAATGGTGGATTAAGCATTTCTTATCAGTTTGCTCGATAGTACACAACTCCAAACAACTCACTTTAACCACATACTATATACTTTAACCGTTTGAATGCAGAGGAGCGCTATCCCGCTTCTCTCGATTTGGGCTAAATATGCGAAATGTTCTATTGCGCTCCTGTTTGTTAGTATAAATCTTGAATTCATTAGAGTTGGTTGTGTTCACAATCCGTGTGATTTGGTTAATTTGATTTTTGATTATTAATAATATAACATTTAAATATAATAATTTTAAGTTAACTGTTTCAAATAACGGTTGGTAAAATGTCAAGTACGGTTTGAGTACTTTATATCTCCGATTTCGATGATACTTTCACATTTTGTATTTAATACAAAAATAACTCAACTATTTGTTGTTGCCTCGTACGACGCCCCACGGCCCCGCTACGAAGGTTAGATATTTCGTGATTTTACGGTGTAACGCCATTTTCAAAAAAATTATACATCTCCCGATTATTCTGATTCAAATGCTTTATATTTTTCATAAAAAAATTCGGCAACAGGGAACGAAACTTTTCTTGTTAATAATAGAATTTTTTTTAAACCCAATACTAGTATTTACTATTGTAATTGGGAATCTGTAAAACTAATTTTAAAGCCAGAGGCCTTATCTATCACTGTGCCAAAAATAGTGATGGTGCTCGTCCTCCTTAAAGTGACCGTATGGACAAAATAATGCAATGTTCTATTTGTATTTTTCGACTGGTAACTTTCCAATTTCTTGGAAACTAACCCACGTTTAGCTTATTTTCAAAAAGGAGGGAGTAGAGATTTCTAAAATTATCGACCAATTGCAATCACTTTGATTCTTTCGAAGGTTTTTAAATCTGTCATTAACTCCAAATTGATGAATTATCCAGAAATCATTCAGCTCATCAACGATCGCCGATATGGTTTCCGAACTAGTCGCTCATCGGAAGACTTGCTGACTTTTCTTACTGGACGTTGGAACCGTAGAGTTTAAAACTTTGACCTATAGATATTTCAAAGTCGTTTGATAGAGTATGGCATCCTGCCATTTAAGCAAAACTTAAAGCATTTGGTTTCTCCCCTCTTGTTCTATCATAGATTGAAAATTTTATATTTGATCGCCTAATACTAGTTGTATTAGATGGCGATATATGGTTATGGAGAATAGAAGAATTTTAAGAACTTTTTTTTATATATATTTGAACTTGAGATAGTATTCCTTTTTAATTTTCATTAGTAATCTGCCTTTGCTTACTTTCAATCCCTATTCATAGCTTTGCTGATGACAGTATCATTGATTTCGCTTATTCCTTGCGTATTTCAGAGTGAATGCTAATTAGAACAGAGCGAATCGCGGTGAACTCAATGTGTCTAAGACTGAAAGTTATTTCGTCTCTTTAAAACAAGATCATAATTTGACCACTACCGTTTCATTTGATGGAGCACTAATATCTGATATACCGTCTTTATGCGTTTTTCCAGACAAAGCGCATCTTCTATATTGCCAAAGAAGCCTCTGAACGTCTTGCATTTCTGAAAAAGGTTTAAGAAATATTTTATTCAGTCAAATCTAGCGCTCCTCTACAAGTCCTATATCAGACCTAAAATGGAATACAATTCCCACGTCTAACCCAGGGCTCGGCGCATAAACTAAGCTTCATTAAATATTGTGCAAAATAGAGCCTTCGAGCGCATTAGTGATACGGCAATAACTTGATATGTCAACTCGCACGAGCACCGCTGTAAAATCGAATACCTTTCACTCGTTTATCGCCATATGTATGGGTGAATGTTCTAGTACCTAGCCTGATCCCTTGTAAATTAATTCCTGCGCGAAGTACTTTGCGCCGCAAGCCGCGCTCATCATTTCACCCTTCAAAATACGTTCGGCTATACAGTCAAATTACGTGATGCTTTTACAATTTGCTAGGGTTCCAGAGTAACATTCATCAGCGAGCCGGTACGTTCCCCAATGTTGGAGAGACGTCAGAGTAGTATTTATATCCAAAGCAGGACAAAAGGCTAATTGTCTAGCCAAATCGTTCCGACCCATCAGTCTCTCCTCATTCTTACTTAAGTCCATGGAAAAAATCTTAGACTTACATACACATTCGAAGTGAAATTTTGATTAAATCACCACGTCGTTCTAAGCAGTTCGCTTATCAAGCTGGCAAGGCTACTGAGACTGCCATTCACACATTACTCAAAGACCTCGAAAAAGCTCTCGAAGCAAAAGAGGTGGATAACACCTCCTTCAATGCAATTAAATCAGCTGCCGAGGATAAAGGCTTTGAGCCCTCCACGGTAAACTGGATAGGGGCTGCCCACAAGGAGGAGTTCTCTCTCCACTGCTATGGCCGATTGTAATTGATGACCTGCTAAAGAAACTGGCCAGTTCAGGTCTTAATGTGCAAGGCTACGCGGATGACCTAGTAGTCCCAATATGGGGCAAGCATGATCAAGTTATATCCGACCTCATGCAAAATGCCCTCTCCAAAGTCCGCACGTGGTGTTCAAACAAAGGGCTTAGCATAAGCCCCAATAAGACAGTTATCGTTCCGCTTACAAGAAGATCGAAGCTTTCACTAACGGCTCCTCTTCTTGATAACAACACAGAATTGATATTTTCAGACAAAGTCAAATATGTGGGGGTAACTCTAGATAAGAAACTTTCCTGCAATTCGCATCTGTCCAGAGTGACGGATAGAGCGGTGCGATCTCACAACACGTGTCGTCGCTTCATTGGCAGAATATGGAGTATGAAGGCAAAAATGATGTACTGGATGTACACCCATGGTCACCTATTCGGCCCTCGCATGGTGGCCAAAAACAAATAAAAAACCGCTGAGACGCTGCTTCCAAATACCCAGCGGCTTGCCTCTCTAGGAATAACTAGTGCTATGAGAATATGTCCTACTGCAGCCATCGAAGCCTTACTAAACCTTTCACCCCTACATTTGCAGGTAAAAAACGAAGCGATTTCCAGTGGCATTAGAGTACAAAATGAGAAACAGTTCAAGCCAGGGGATCTGGCAATATCTGATATAATCACACACAGGGTGGGTTTTGTAAGACCATTTCAAGTGGTTCTGGGAGACTGACAACAATGGCATACCACTAAACCGTCCTTCCAACAAGGATCGATGGTGTGGTACCCAGACGGTTCAAAAACGAACAATAGAGTCGGACTGGGCGTATATGGCTCTTATCTCTACTCGTACTGTATTCCAAGCCGAAGTATTTGCCATAATAGAATGTGCCAATACCTGCATTAAAAAATCCATAAATGTTTCAACCATTAATATCCTCTCGGACAGTCAAGCTGCAGGGACAGTCTGGAAATGTCCACAAAGGCAATAAAATTGCAGATGGCCTACCCAAAAGAAGCGCGGAGGCTCAGTTTGTCGGACCAGACCCATTTTGTTGCACTTCAAAGTATTACCTCAGAGCTGCCCTAAACGACTGGGAGAATAAAAAAAATATCCCTGTATTGGGAAAGGCTACAAGAACTTCGTCAGGCAAAAAAGGTTATCGACACCTCTGACGCAGAAATAAAAGGACTCCTACTCCTTAGAAGAACAGTGCTCAAAACAGTTACTGAGTTCTTCTCAGGCCGTTGCCCCTTAAGGTATCATCTAAACAAGCTGGGCTTGGCTGAAACTTCATCCTGCCGTTTCTCCCTGAATGCTCACGAAACTCTGCAACTGCGAAGCATTAGCCAGGCGGAGACTAATCCACCTCGCACATGCTTTTCCTCCACCAACCTACGTGTGGAACCTCAATCCCAAAATGGTTCTAGACCATGGTCTGAACCTAGAAAGGGAGTAAATGCAACAAGAACTGACAATATATCTTTCAGATCGCATCGATAGCGAGGCTAACGCCTACACACCCCTTCACAAATCTAATCTAATCTAACATCCATCAGCACTTCCGCCACTCTTCTTATGTAAGCACCTGAGCTCCTGAGCTTGGCTAAATAATATTAAAAAAAAAAACAAAAAATATGGGAGCACTTGTATAGGTCACTTTAAAAATTCATATTTCCAAAACAAAGCCAAACACCATCACAATTTTCTTCACATGGATAGACATGATTTCTAGCTTCAAAATAAAAATACAGAAAAAATTGCTAGAAGTTTTCGACAGGTAATAATTCTAATTTGTTTTTTAAATACTATTATTAAAAAACCCGTTTTGTTCGATCGGTGCTGCTATATTTTTTTTTAATAAAAAATTTTAAGTATTATCTGGCGTTTGAATCAGAAAAATCGGTTGCACCGTTCTCGAGATATAATTTTTTGAAAATGTCATTACACCGGAAATACACGTAATCTGTAATCCCCCTAACGGGGGGTAACGTGGTACTGGAAAAAAAATACGGGTGAGCTATTTTTGGATTCCATACAAATCCAAATCGGAAATATAAAGTACTCCACATTTTTAGCATTTAAGTCGAAGAAAATTGTTCAGCACTCAAACGATTAAATTTAAAGAAAAAACGTTACTAATTCACGAAAAGGTAAGAAAAAGTCGTAAAACTAGTCCCGTTCTACGGTATGCACTATAACTGATCAAAACCAACTTATGGGAACCTCAACTAAATCCAATACAGCTTCAAAAATTAATATTTATCATCAAGATAAGAAAACCAAGCTGAAGTTATGCTACCTCACCTTACATTAGTAATTACTGTGAATTTTCTAAATTTAATATTTTATCATTCGACACTTACTGTGTTTTGCTGTATTGCAATTAGCAAACAATTTATAGATAGGTAATCCAATCTGGTTTTCAATTCATTACTGTATACTCCTTTTTGACAAATACCCACTTTTTATTTCTAAAAGAAAAAGAGATAAACTTTTGTTTTTTTTTTTACATTACTTTCACAATTTTGGCTGAAACCCTTATAAACAAATACTTCAAATGCATATCACATCAGGCAGTGGTCTATGAGATAAAACTTAACTTCAAAAGCAAAAACAAAACAACTTTAAACACATTTAACTTGCTCATTAGAAATAGCTTCATTAATTTTCTTAAAATTTATTGTCCTCGTGGTTTTTTCGCGCTAGTAATTTACTTCTTTAATAACGGATGCAATTTACATACTAAATTCGAAAATTCTCGACTCGACTCGACTCGGTGCGGTCTGCCCGAAAACTTAGCATATTTCGTATTAATATGTACAAATAATTACCGAGGAGCCTTACAATAAATTTGAAACACAACCACCCTCTACAAGATTCCGAAATGCTCTGGTCGTATGTATGTATTCGTACTATGCCAAACCTACTGGTGCTATATTGAAAGCATTCAATGATGGCCTTTCAATATTTACAAATCGCCATTTTTGCACTTTCAATTCAATGTGGTACTTTTGATTCGGAATCAATTTGCGGACAGCGCATGCCGAACTTCATTCATGAAAGCGCCACTTGTTGAATTCTAGAGTTCTTCTCCGTTTACAGAGGATAAATAGTTACTGGCAATATTCGTCGCATGAACACCTACTGTACCGACTTCCAATCGGCCAAGCTTTAAAAGGAGTCAGTACGAAGGATTGCATGTTTCATACATTTTTCAATGCGAATTTCTTGCAAACTATTTGTAGCAAAATAATGATTTATATCTCAAATTAAAGGTAACGAAGAGTTCTAGTAAATAACGTCGGGAAAAATAAAAGAAAATGTATTGAAATGGAGATATTAGCTCGGAAACTTGTAAAAAATGATAAAAATTGTTTTTTAAATTAAATTCCTGTTATAAGGTATTCTGATTTCTTTAGATTGTGACTATTTTAGAAAGATAAACTCGAAAATAACTGGTATTTTGAAAACTTTAGAGAAAAAAAGCTGGGATAAATCATGATCCTGGAATTTTGTGGAATATACATATGTACCAAAAGAGGTCTCGTGAAACCCGTTTCGATTCGTGCAAAACTTAACTTTTTAAACTTTTTATTAAAAAAAGCTAGAAAAACCAAGCTGGAAAGGCTTTTTATTTTATCTGGTAAAAATAAAAAGCCAGCTGGGCTTGCTATTTTTTAGCAAAAGTAAAAAGCCAGCTGGGCTTGCTATTTCTTCTGGCAAAAGTAAAAAGCCAGCCAGCCGGAAGTATAAAAAGCCAAGCTGGTTTCTTATTTTCAGGGTCCGGACCAGTTATGAATTTTTTTTTTTCTTATCCGGTATCCGGTAATAAATGTGTAGTTAAGTATTATCAATAATAATAACTAAAGAAGGTATGATTTACGATGTTCTCTGCTCTGACTTATTTTAGGATGTCGTCATTAACTTACCGAATAGCCGGAGTTTTTAACAGTTTAACGTTGTCGGCTGCTTCCTATCTTTTTTTTATGTTATTTTTGTCGTTGCCGCGCTGCAGTGCCGACAAATTATTTGAAAAGCGATTAGGGTTCCAATATCCGAATTATTTTGAATGGAAAGGAAATTTATTTTTCTAGCCAAAAATGATACTCGGCTAGAAAAAGTAAGAAACCAGCTTGACTTTTTATACTGCCTCAAAAAAATAACTAGCTTCAAAACCTGTTACTTCCAGCTCGGAAAAATTAAAAAGCCAAGCTGGCTTTTTATTTTTGCCAGAAAAAATAAAAAACCAAGCTGGCTTTATATTTTTGCCAAATAAAATAGAAAGCCTTTCCAGCTTGGTTTTTTTAGCTTCAAATTATTATCGGTCAGGAATAACAGATAAAGTTGGCTTTTTTCGTAAAAAGTCTTAACTGATTCGCTCCTTAAGATAAAGCCTAGATCTAGCAAATAACGTTGAGTTTTTTTCATTTTTAGTGGCGCTTTTGTTTAATTATTAGACTCTAATAATACTTGCTTCTTCTCCCGATATTTCACCGGCGAGAAGTTGCAATATTTCGTTGAAAGTTGTTGAAATACAAAGCAAAATAGTATATTTAACAATTATGTGCAAAAAAATGTAGGAGATTAATTCTAGTTAAAAATTTTCAATTTATTTGAACTGCAAATATTCATTTTTTGTCTTGAATTGTCGCATGTTGGGTTTCTGTCTTTTACGCTAGATGTCTCTACTGTGGTCTGTTGTCTCGTTCTAGGCTAATTTTATATGAATTTTCTCATTTTCAGGACAGAAACCTACGTATAGTAAATTTTATTGCCTACAGGTCCACTTTTGCTGAGTACTGACTCCTCTTAAATGTTAATGCCCTAGACACACAGCACTATTAATGAAGAAATAACTAACGACTCATTAGTCTATAATGATTCATTATAAACTGCGGACACACAGCCATTTATTTAATTAAGTTGTGCTGTCAAACTGGTTTTGATGAACTTATCACATTAAAGAAGCAATATGGATCGAATTAACGTGATAAACTTTGTTTTCATTTATTTTATTTTCAATTTAACAATTTCCAAATGAGAAACACATTTTATTTAAAAAAATATTAATAATATAAATTGTGATTTGCATTTCTTCTTCTTATTTTTCAAATCGGCAGATGCACAGCGGAGCTTCAGATTTACATAATATGCCAAATCTAGCACATTTTTCCTCATTATAGCTATAATGATGGAGGAAAACACTTCATTAGTGTACTTCATTATCATCTGATTTTCGAGCTATAATGACATATACTATTTGACACACGGCATTTTAATGAATAGTTAGTACAAATGATTCATTAGTTCGTGCTGTGTGTCCAGGGTATAAGCCTAGTACCCTTTTGTATAGAAGTATTTAGTGATTACGAAAATACTTCCTTGTTATAATGTCAGATTGTACCATTTTGAACAGTTTTGCTCACGCTTCTCTAAAAGCAAAGATTTGCAACTGAAGTATGGACAAGAAATTCATGGGATAAGCCATAAGAGCATATCCAAACTAAAAACATACAAAGGCTGGGAAGTAGACAACAACTCGATAGAATATAAAATCCACGATGGCTTGACCTGATGTAGTGAAGGCAGCAATTTTTGCTTAGAAATTTACTAGAGATTTTTTCCTAAGAATTGCTGGCCGACAAAGGTTGCTTGGGCCACTAACAATTTTTATGAACATAAACTCGTAAATGAGCAAATAGCATTCATTTCTTCTTAGAAATTTACAGAAAATATTTCGGCAGAATTTTTATTCAGTCTGGTAGCAGATACAATCATACAATTTGTGCCGTTGTCAGCCTCCAATTCAATGCATTACAATTGGAGCGAGGCATTGTTGGCTTGGTTATGTCTGCTCTGCAGTAGTAGCGCCTCTACAACACAACAAAATACTAAGTCAAATTGCGTTTCGCACTCACTATATAGTTCTATACACAAGGCTACACTAAGGTCCGCGCTAAACTAAATTTTAGCGGATCTCCAATATCGGTCCGTTATTTAGCAGCTAAAATATGACAGCGGAGACTCAGAGAAAAGATATATTAAATACAAGAAGAAGAAGAATTTTGCAATTTTTTACGGAAATACAACGCGCGATCATAATATTTCTAAAAACATTAATAATTATATTGAAAATACGGCCACGAGAAGAAATCCAATTCATCCGTACTTACAGCAAAGACGTACAAAACTACGTTAACTACAAAAATTCGGTCACTAAATTTGTCAAATCTCAGAAGGCTGACAATAACATTTTTTTAGCGCGCTAAAGCCTAGTACTAAGGTCGGCGCTAAGCTAAATTTTGTATGAAAATTTAGCAAGCTAAAAGATATTGGCGAAAATTTATCCTGAATTTTAGCGAGAGCGGTACTAAGGTCAACGCGCTAAATTTCTCTTTGGGTTTTGATTAGAGATGGCACCACCAGTAAGTCTCCAAAAAATTTAACTTGAATTTATTCGCCTGGGCCGTTCTTTAGCGCGCTAAAAATATTTTTTGTCAGAGTTCTGAGATTTGATAAATTTATTGACCGGATTTTTGTAGTTAACGTAGTTTTGTAAGTCTTTGCTGTAAGTACGGATGAATTGGATTTTTTCCCAATATTCAATATCATTGTTAATTTTTTTTTCTTATTGTATATACATTATGCATATTATTATAATATTTTTAATATTTCCAAATAATTTATCTACCTGTTTTTAGAAAAATTATGCCGCGCGTTGTATTTCAGTAAAAAAATTGCAAAATGCTTGTTCTTCTTGTTTTTAATATATCTTTTGTCTGAGTCTCCGCTGTCATATTTTAGCTGCTAAGGAACGGCCCGATATTGGAGACCCGCTAAAATTTAGTTTAGCGTGGACCTTAGTACTAGGGTTAACAACGGATCGGGCGGATAAATTCAAGCTAATTTTTTGGAGACTTACTTGTGGTGCCATCTCTAATCAAAACCCAAAACCCAAATCTTGCGCGTTGACCTTAATACCGCTCTCGTCTCGCTAAAAATCAGGATAAATTTTCGCCAATATCTTTTAGCTTGCTAAATTTTCATACAAAATTTAGCTTAGGGCGGACTTTAGTACTAGGCTTTACAGGAGATGATTTTTAAAATTTGAAAGAAAAATGTTATTTTTCGCCCCAATCAGACTGTTGTGCGGAGCACTGTAAAAAAACGTTGTTAAAAATCCCATCATTATGGAAGGCAACAGTTCGGCCAACTATCCTGGTGATAATATCCTTGTGTATAAAATATATAATGATTGCGACAATGGTTTCTTGTTATAATATCCACTTGTACCATTTTGAACAGTTTTCAAGGGATAAATCGTAAGAGCATATGGAATCAGTGTTGGGAGATTGAGGGAATTATTCCATCTTGTGGGAATTTTCACCCTAATAAAATTGAAAAAGGCAATTATCGCCTGTCCTAGAAGAAATTGTAGGAAAAAGTGCAAACAAAAAGATTTTACAAAAAAATTGAATTTTTCTGCATAATTAAGACAACATTAAATTGAGCATGGAATATCACTAAAATATAAAAAATTGAGACAATTTATTTTATTGAAATAATACGTTCAAATTAAAATATCACGCCTTTCTTCATACCCATGATCTTGCCTCATAGGCATGCTTACAGTGGCAAGCGTCTTACTATTGTTCTTGTGAAGCAGTCTTCAATGACTCTTATGCGATTAAGGAAGAAGCATTGCGATGATTATTAAGAAAACTAATTAAAGCTTTTCAAAAGATATCTGCAATAATCTTCTTCGCCCATCATTTAGCATACCTCCTGGGGTGCTTCTTTAGAACAGTGAAATGCTTGCCTCTGCGAAGTAAAAGAGTAATGAAGTGGGATAGAGATGGGAAGCGCTGCAAACTTCTAGGGAAGCGTTTCAGGAAATTTTTTAGAGCGCTCTTTTTCCCAGAGGTGCCTTTCAGAATATGTACTATATGTAAGCTTAGATGGCATAAAAACTAGATGTCGCATGCAGTACCAAAAAAGTATACAAAATTTATATGGCTGGGTGGTCCATTCCGGAATGGACCACATCATTTGAAATGATGTATACGTCGAGTGATTCAAATTTGTTCGTATCTGGTCCATTCCAGAATGCACTACCCATTTCACAATCTGTATAATCTGCTCTAGTATGCCATGCGACATCTAGTTCTGTGCCATCTGTGATATAAACAGCACAATTTCATGAAGAATACGAATAACACAAACATACTTTTATAGAGGCAGAAGGCTTTCTCATGAGTAAGCTTTTTGCTTAAATGTTAGATATGTAGTTTAAATATTTATCAGTAAAAATAAATTTGGTTTGAAATACTACTTTAGTTGTTCCTTCTAGTGTATTTCTATGGCCCTTCGTCGAAAAAATGTGGGAAATTGCATTATAATCTGTGGGAAAAGTGCCCATAAAATCTCAATTTGGATAGAAATTTCATCACAACTATCTTCCAACACTGTATGGAATATCAGAGTTGGAAAACGTACCATAATTCTCTTACATGTATGCGAATATCTATTTAGGTACGACGTACGAAGTAAAATGTATTCTTGTACGTGAAGGTACGATAATTTCGGCGTCAAATATTTTCCAACCAGAATTTTCACACTGTGGCAATACTACAAACAAAAAGCAGTAGTAAAAGCTACTTAAAAAAGACACAAAAAACAGAATCGCATCCCTCGGAATATACAAGCCATGAAGTAAGACTTCAAAAGCGCATAGCGGCCGACATTACACACGTTTTGCCTTGTCTTAACTATTGCAGAAGTTTTTCATATAAAAGTAGCTTGGATTTCGTTCAAACACCATAAATTCCATAAATTTGTTCTATGTACATGGATTTTTTTTTAAGACCTTTAGAAAAAAAAACAATTTTTTGTAACCTCATTTTTCTGTGAGAGCGATCGTTTTAAGCTGATGACCTGATCTCATCATTTACTTCAGGGAAAAGTGCCGAGAGCAGCTGCAACAACTATGCGTAGGAATTAAGACACATTTTTTTTTTTTGAGAATGAATTACTGGTGACATTGCTAGTCTTAAAGTCCCAACATAGCTTTATCGGCAAGCCACTGAAACGATACTCTACCACTCATGCTTTTATGTCACCTGTGTACTGTATAACAAAGCTATCAATGTCTTTGTACCAAAGAAAAGAAAGTTGTCATATTTTAGCACAAGTTTTCCTGAGTCCACTGTCAATAAAGACCGTAACAGAAGCCCGGCTTTCAGCTCAATGTGTTAAAGCCAGTGCTGAAAATAGGATCTCGATTTGCTAATATACGGATATCCAGATCTGCGAAGTATCCCATTCCTGAAATCCGGATGTGAACTATCCAAATCCGGATCTGAACTATCCTGATCTAGATCAAACTGGATGCGGATACTTCGGATCTGGATACTTCTAAGCAAACAAGGTTTAAAATTTCATTCAGATTACATTGCTTCATTGGTAAAATCTAAATTTCATGTTATTTCCATTTTCTAATGAAATAATGCAATCTAAAGTAAATTTTGAATATTTTTTGCTTGGTCTGGATTCAGATAGTTGGGATCCGGATACTAGCATACGGATTATTCGGATACCCGGATTTTAGAAATCAGATCTTAATTATTCCGGATAACAAATCATACGGATACTTGCAGCTCTAGTTAAAACACAAGCGAAAGATTGCTTCTTTGGGTCAGGTACGGATGATATTTATGTTCCAGCACTATGGTATTTCGATCACCTAAGTTTTCTCAAGGATCAAGAAGTATCGGTTCAAGGAATACCATCAATGGAAATAGATACTGAGAAAGAAAATACCATTTTTGCACATGATGATGGATTTCACCCACAAATGCAAATGAATTGATGGTACAGAGATTCAAAGAATGTATTAGGAATATATTAGGGATAAATCTTAGAAATATGGAAAAACTACAACATTACTCTTGTTATCGTTGACTTCTTTGCCAATGAACTGCACCAACACTATTAAAATAAGAGCAAAATTTATTTCGAATTTTCTTAGCAGATGTATAAGGAATTTCTGAAATTCCCTGATTTTAAAGCATTCAGTTGTTTATTTTAAACTCTCCAAGCAGCTCTTTGTATGTCACCTGTCCATGTCAACACTTCCTTGAAGATATATATTTGGATTTTTTATTTTCAAGTAGTTATGTAGGTAGCAACATGTCAACCGACGATTTTTCAAGGCACACATCTATCCTGTTGAGCAATATTCTAAATCTAGATGCTAAGATGCCAAATCCATTTTCCACTGTTCGTCTAACTCGATATAAACTATAATTGGCTATAAGGCTTCATCAAAATATCCATTAGTGGAAATGCATCATCTCCGACATATACAAATGGCATTTTTTTCTGATGATAGTAAACTGTTGTCCTCCGGTATACGCATTTTCTTGTTTTTGTATTTTTTATAAAATTTTGTATTATTGATACACCTCCGTCCGAAATTCTTCCATTTGCTCGGTCCAACTTCTACCATAAGAAACTCATATTTAGCGTTGACTATAGCCATCAAAACAATACTGAAGGTCTTTTGTAATTGAAATAATATGATCCGGAATCAGGTGGCCTATTTATATATTTCAACATGTTTCCATCTATTGATCCGATGCAATTTGGAAAATTCCACAAAGTGCCATAAACTTCTGCGACTGCTTTTTAATTGTCCATTTTCCGGCAATTAAAAAAAAAATAGAAATAATTTAAAGCATCAATAAAAAAAATGTTTTACAGGTGCCTGAAAAATTGGACAGGAAGAGGAAAAAACCAAGTGAACTGGAAAAAAGGAATTTAATATTGGAGAAAGCTGTACAACATTTAGAAAAAGTTCAAACGGTTTCAACAGAAAAAGATGATGCGACTATACTTAGCGAATCTTGGGCTGTGATGTATATAGAAAGCTTTACTCAGAACAACAATTTTGTGCAAAATAATCAATAAAAGAAGTTGTTTATCAAGGACAGCTTAGGAAGTTATATGCATACACTTGTCGCAACATAGAAGCTAAAGGAACACATTCGCCGTATAATCGCAGTTCAACACCATTCTCCGGAAGTTTTCAACAAAGGCAGTTCTGGATCGTTTTCGGTTTATTCTCCAATACAAGATAGTACAGGCCTAATGAAATAATTTACAGCAAAGTGGAGAAACACCCTGTAGCTATGATTCAGCTACTGATTTATTGTCTGATCCAGCATTTTAAGGATTTCAGTAAAAAAAATATAGATTTAAGTATGTGTTTATCTAAGAACTTTGTTCTTACCTTGGTATAAGTTTTTAAAACATTTATTGTTGCTTCACAGGTCTCCATTATAATTTTTCCCAGGGTCTGTGGTACTATAGTGATAAGGAACTTTAAGTCTTCAAAGTTTGCACCTAATTCGAAAAATCAAAGTGTGGCAGGTACACGCTCGTTTGGAGTGATAGCATCCTCATAAACGTATTTTGTTTTGGAATAAATGGGGTTAATCGTTCTAGTAGCTCCTGATATGTATTTCTGTCCATTCTAAGAAAATTTTTCAAATCAGCTCAAGATGTTTCCTCTAATTCCTTTATTAAATTTGTTTGAGAATATTTATATCTTTTTTGTGACCACTCTTTCATTCAAATTCTTTTAGATTTTTTCCTTCTTGAACCGCTTTCCATATCGAAAATTGCATCTATAATTAGAACACTCAATAACACGTCCGACATTGCTCTTAAATTATGAAAAACTGATGTTCGTTGGACAACATGTTTGACAAGTGTGTGGAGAAAAAGCTTTCATGCGCGACCGTGAATGTATGGGCCCTTTTAAAGGGGCCCATACACGGTCACGCACGTTGGCCAACTCGAGTAGTGTGTTTGACAACATATTGAACCGTGTAGAGCGATGGTTGTCACGCATTCGTCATTCTTGATTGAGCTCTATTGAAGAAAGGATAGCAGTCAACAGTTAACATTTATAGCAGCTCCTGATATGTGATCCTGTCACCGTCGGCCAGTTCTCCTGAATCGATATTTCTATAATAATCAAAAGACTTTTTTTTGTTTTTATTTTTTATTTTTGTTTTTTTTTCAACTTAATTTAAACATTTAGCTCATCTTCCGACTCATATTTCTGCTCTTTCAAATCTTCGTCGCCAAATTGAAAATCTAGTAGACTACACTGCGGTCTCAACTTATCAGCTGCGTAAACTGATCGGAATGGTATGCTTGTCACCTGATGATTAGATGGGTCAGTGATCTCATATCGATCTTCCCCAAGATTTTTTCCCATCGTAAGGTCCCTTAAAACCTGCAAGTCTTTTTGCAGTCTTCCTGTTGCTCCGTGTTTGCAACGGATAAGAATTAGATCTCCGATATTGTATTTGCCGGGCTCACGACGACTAAGATTGAATATTTCTGCTTGGGTCTTCTTAGTGTCATTCATTTCTTCTGCGATCTTCTGTCTCAAGTGTAACAAAGGAATTCCTTCTTCTTCAGTATGCTTCTTGGTCCAGTAATACTATATGCGGACTTTGGTAATTCTATGTGGTAACGAATTAAGATCCCATTGTATTGGAGGCATATGCTTATCCCAATCGCGGTCATCGACTCTTTCCGTCATACTAGTCCTCGCGAAAATATCTTTAATTCTGTCCGTTTCCTCTGGATGTTCTGACTGCAGTTTTTATGTGTTTTATAGATTTATCTCGGCAAAACTCTTGGAAATTTCTTGCCGTAAATGATGTTCCTCGATCCGTTATAATTTGATGTGGCAATCGGAAGTATTGCGAAGTTTCTTGAAATGTACGAACAACCTACGCGGTCCTGGTATTCTTTACTGCTCTGATTATAATGGACTTGGTGAATGAGTTTATTAACCCGATAACATGTGTAGTTTTTTTACTACTTCTTGGATATGGTCCTAGGTTATCCATGTATACAGTATGGAAAGACTGCTGTTACATCTATCTAAAGAGCTGCGTTCTTCGGGATTCATCCTTAAATCTTTTGCTATATAGGCATTGCACTCAACTATTGATGTATTTCCTGATTATCGCTCGCATTTTCGGAAAACAATGGTTATTTTTCAAATGGTTCAATTGTTCTTTCTAATGCAGGATGACCTAAATTATTGTGGTTTGATTTGTAAAGCCATGACCACAAAAGTAAACATAAATCAGAACGCAAAAGAAATAAAAACAAACAAAGTTTGCTCGACATCAAGAAGAATTTGCAACGCAAGCAAATTCTGCTATGTAAGCATAATTCTTCATTGATAAAATATTCATACCTGAAGTCATTGCTTTACAATATCGATACATTGTGACTCATTCAGAAATTGTGTGATCAGAAATGCTGACACTACAATTTCTGATTATTTATTTTGTATATTGCAATTCTGCAATAATCCCCCCCTTCATAATTGTAAAGAAATACTGATTCCTTTGTAATCGATTTATATAAATAAGCAGTTATTGTTCAATAAAAATTAAACTTAAACTGACTATCGAAAAGTATCTTTATATTTCTCAAGATTCAACATCGGTATACTCTGCCATCATGCTATTACATCTGCATACTCTGCCTTAGCAAAATTCAACATCGGCATACTCTGCCATCCCTCTATAAAGTGGCATACTCTGCCTT
Organism: Dioctria linearis; assembly: GCA_963930735.1. Taxonomy (NCBI): domain Eukaryota; kingdom Metazoa; phylum Arthropoda; class Insecta; order Diptera; family Asilidae; genus Dioctria; species Dioctria linearis. The sequence continues at coordinate 241,529,840 of OZ005741.1, forward strand.
TAAATACAAAATAGCAGCATACTCTGCCACACATATTTCATTGGCATACTCTGCCTTAAATAATATAACAAGAGAGGCATATTCTGCCATAGGAGAAACTCTGGCATATTCTGCCATTTGATATCATTATTGCAGCGGCTTCTTAGTCATGACGAATAAATAAACATGGGTAGATCATCGTGCGACATCAAAAAATATTATATTATTACAGTATGATTTGCCATCTAACTCTCCGTGGCACAACAAACTTAGATCCTTTGGATGTTTTTTTCAAAAGACGTTCCCCTTTCATATGGTATTCCATGTGTAGATGTTAAATTTTGTCTTAATTTACTGTTGTACCATTAAATATGGTTTTGATTTCTATTATTATATCTGGATCCTGGGATTGTAGTTCAGCGACCTAATCTCCTTCTTCTACACAGATTACCATCAGCGTATTCTCCGTACTTCCTCTATTTCTGCTTCCTTTTTGGTCCCGGCCCTACTCATTGCATCCATATATGTCACCTCTGACTAGCTCGTTATTCCATATCAAAATCGAGCTCTTGAAGACGGAGCCAGTAACTAGCAATTCGTGGGACTAGATCCCGCTTTTGATGAGCCAATTTCAAGGAATTTCAATCTGTTACAACCCGAATTTTTTTCCTAAAACGTTGAATCGAAACCGCTCCACACCACGGCCAGAGTATCAAGCTCGAGGCTGTGATACTTCCTTTCGAGTTCTATTGTGGTGCGACTGTAGCAAGCTAGCGCTCGTTTCTCTTCATCCATTGATTGCAGCAATACTCCGGCAAGTCCTAGTGTACAAGTGTCTGTATGAATCTCATGCCAAAACTGGCTCCTTTATCAGGCATTCTTTTTAGTGAGAAAAAGCATCCTGTTGAGGTTCTTTCCACATAAACTGAACATTTTTCCGTAGCAGCTGATTCAATGGAATAAAACTGCGAAAGCATCCAATCGACCTAAGAACTGTCTTTTCATAGCAATAGCAAAAACAGACTAAATCGGACAACCCCTCTTGGTGTTCCCATACAAAATTTTGGACTTTCACTGTATATTTGGACACTGCTTCACGCATCGAAGTAAAGAGCTGAAATTTTGTACGCGGGCCTTTTTTAAAAAAGTGTAAATTAAGTTCAAATATGGAACTAATTGTGGAACTCCTTCGTATGTTTGCCATACAAAAAATTCGGTCGTGATGTTTCCATAGCAATGGTAAATTAAATTTTAAAAATAGACTAATTCGGGTTACCCCTTCTTGTTGTTGCCATACAAAACATAGGTTTTTCACTGTATACATGGAAGCTGCCTGAGAAGACGTTGCGGTGAAGAGCTCACATTTTGTCCACGGCGATTTCATAAAAATTGCAAATACAGGCTCAAAAGTGGAGCAACTCGGGCAACCCTTTCTTGGTGTTGTTATACAAAACTTTAGTTTTTTACTATATTTTGGACACTGCCTACCGCGTCGATGTAGAGAGCTAAAATATTGTACATGGGCCGTTTTTAAAAAAAAGGAAATTTATGTTCGAAAATTCGACCAATCAGGAAACTCCTTCGTAGGGTTACAATTTTGTGTTTTATTAAATATTTGGGCACTGCTTGAGAACGCATCGACGTAGAGAGCAACACTCTCGCACACATATGAATGTATGCACGTAAACTCATGCATGCACACACACATCCGGATGCACGCAGGCACACACACACACACACAGAGTGCAACCCTAAAGTGCGGAATCGCGCGATCGAATCAGATAATAGCTTAGATATTATGCATCTATGAACAATTTGTTTTGAATACTTATTATATACTATTTTCTTACAGTTTGAGAAAACAGCGACATTTAAATGCAATTTATATGTGAACCAATTGTAACAAATGCCAACAATATAATCGTATTACATATACATATAAGTGGATCAATTGTCACGAGGTATTGTCAACAATTTGAGTGAATCAATTTTCACAGAGTTTATTACTATTACTGTGACAATCTTGAATATTGTTAATGTGACATAATATGTGACAATTACAGGGTTGACGTCTTATCATATTTGTCACATAATTTTGTCGACATGTCGATGATAACAATTTGTCGTTGTTTTGTCACTTATATCTCATATCTGGCTACCCGGATTTCCATGCTTTCAAAATTTTGACAGATGTAACTACAGCGCCCAATACGAGCTACAGCGGCACATTGTGTTTCCCACTAAATTGCGGGTTTGTTACGGCATCAAGACGTCCAGTCTAGCCATCGTTGATTTTATATTCTAGCGCCGCTCTACTGGTTTTTCGGCTTCCCTTTATATGTTATTAGTTTGCCTATGCTTTTACGGCTTATCTCTTGAACCCCTTGTCCATACTTTAGTTGCAGAGCTTTTAGCGATTGAGCATGAGCAAAACTATTCAAAACGGTATAAGTGGAGCCATCTGACTTTATATCAAGGAAGCATTTTTGCATAATAACTAGATAGTTCTATACACAATGGTAATATTCCAAATTAATACCCAACATAAATTTCGCTAGTGTATTCAAAGGAAATATAAAAACGAAGCTTCGAGCGGGAGCAAATGTGGACAGAACATTGTATCACATTGGTGTTATCACTTCGGATTCACTTTGTCTTTCTTTTTCGATAGAATGTGATAAATTTAAACTCATCCAAATTTAATATTACTTTACTGTGTCAACGATAACTTTAACGATTCGCAAATGAAATTATTTCTCAAGCATTAGCGATATCAGCGTATGAATATAATTTATTAACTTACGCTTGTAGGTACCTACCTACCTAATCCAGTCTCCTATAAATATAACGTCTCATTTTACTCTTAATGTTAATTAAAAGTTATTTTAATTGCTCACCTTTTACAATTCACTGAAACACAAGCACGACAAATTTCTGATGTGTGAATGCTGAAATGGAAAAATAGAACCGAAAATATTGAAACTGTAATATTCTCAGAAGTTCGGGCACAAAACAGCACACATGACGTATTTATGTAAGATAACTAAAAGAGAATAGAATTTATATTCGCGGTCGTTTCGCTTATATATCTCTTCGATAACAATTTTCAGCTCTGTTGCATTCACTCTCATTTTTCGAATTGTGCAGTTCTATTGTCGCTTAAGTTTCATTGTTGCGGACGTTCGTCAAATTGTGTGCTGGGTATGTACATTACAGAACTGCGGGGCAGATTTAGGGGGCGGCAAATGTTTGAATGATTTTTGATTTTTTCTTGTAGTTGTGGGTATTTCATTACATTTTTATACTTTTCGTTTTTTTAAATAAAATAATTCGTTGGAAAGTGTTATTTTTAATTCTACTCCATTTTTTTCAAATCTACTCCGATTTATGAGGCAGCCTACTCCGCTAATTCTAGCCTGGGGTCCCTTCACTGGATATAGATCATTCAATTTTTCGTGTTTTACAGGGAGTAGGGGGGCGGCAATCTTCCATAGGCCTAGGGCGGCCAAGTGATCAAATCCGCCCCTGAGAACTGTATTGAATACAATTTCATCGCGAATGTAGTTTTACAAATGTATGGAATGTGCATACAAATCATGATGTGATATTACATATTTTTATGGAATCTAGCAGCTATTAATATTTAATATTATATCATCAATATGTCAAATTACATATGCTTATTGTATACTTGTAACTTGCTACTTTATGTATAGTTGTGTATAATATATTCGTCAATGAAATATTTCTTAACGTAATAATGTCTATCTTGTGCAGTTAGTAATGTGCAGTAGTCAATTAAGTATTAATAATGCATTATTGAAAAAATGTCTACCTTTTTGGTATGATACTCTTCTCTAGCAACATTAGCATACTCATTAATTTGCCATTACATCGGTATCATTTCTTCGATGCGTTAGAAAATTTAGCATACACTTTGGCCTGACCATAGTGATGCTGCTCTGCAGAATTCTTAATGTATTTTCTTTAAATTTTCTAAATGAAGGCTTCATAAAAGAAACTCATAAAGACTTTTCAGTGACGCGATAAATGTAATGTACATACATAAAAATGATTTTACAGCAAATAGAAAACTCATTTTGAAGAAAAATATGTTGACAGTCTTCCTCTTGAATTCGGTGCCTCCTACAGGAAAATTCTGCGTACGCTTCTAATTTTTTTATTTCTTTTTTGGCATATAATAATAGGCAAATTGATTCTTTCAGGCAGTGGAGGTCATGGCTTTAATGAAGCAAACATACAATTTTGTTTACAAATAATTTTTCGTTAAATTCTCCTATACAACTACTGTATGCTTTTGATGTGATTCCACAAAGGAAAGCATGTATCAGTACATTCTTATGCAGTGAAAAATTAACAGTTTACGTTTTATTGGCAGTTCATCCGTAACAGCTTATAGATTGTAATAGATATTTTAAAAATTATTTCTGTGTTGTATGCCAGGTGTCAGACACTGACATCAAAGAGATAGCTATCTGCTCAGACAGCCAAGCAGCTGTTAAGGCTTTGTCTAAACCCTTTATAACCTCCAAACTATTAATGGAGTGCAAAATCACCCTGAACTCCTTTTCCCGGAATAACAGGGTGATAATGCAATGGATGCCGGGACACAGAAACATTAGCGGGAATGTAGGGGCGAATGAGCATGCTCGTCATGCTGCAGCCTCGGACGAATCTGCCTCTACAGTCGGGATTTCACCAAAACACTTTATCTTAATCATTTCAAGCTAGGCTAACCGCCAAAACACAGTCGCCTTTGGTTAGAAGACACGTCGGATAGAACAACAAATGAACTGTGGGGTAAACCAAACTCAAATCAAACGAATAAGCTCCTAGAGCTTAACAAGTCAACCCTGAGAGGTAGTGTCCATTCTCACTGGGCATTCCTCTCTCAGGGGTCACCATCACAGGATGAAACTTTTTGATGATCCTCCATGCAGCGATTTTGAGAGGAATCCGAACAAACAGTGACCCACTTTCTTTGTCACTGTCCGGCACTCTCAGGCATACGTTACAGATTCCTTGGCTCACACCTCCTGGACGAGTTACACGATGCCGGCAAGAAGGGCTGGCGGCCAATACTGAAATTTATAGGAGCGTCTGGTTGAGACCTTTGAGCAGTCGCTCATTAGGTCTGGAGGGTGAACAATGGGTCTGGATTTGGCCTATGTTCGGGGGATCCCTCGGGTTCCCAAACCTCTGTTTCAATCAATCATGGCAGGCGCCCTTATTTGTATTTCACTTGTATTTCTACCTTTAAAATCCCAACTCTAATTAGACTCACTGACCTGAAGGATACACAAAGTATGATGCCAATAAATGTATGGACCCTGGTACCCGCTCCAATAAGAATAAGTGATTAATCATAAGAAAAGTACTAACATTTGGAACAAAAACAAAACAAAAAACAATGAGAAAGTATTTTCCGTTGTCATTTCATTCAAATAAAACATTTTTCATTCATCGTCTACTATAACATCGTTTAGAAATAAGGCAGGGACTGTAAATCCCGTATGCTTGGCGTACCTTAGGTACCAAACAAAACAATACATATTATATGAGCACATATACATACCTACAGTATGTCGTCCGGTTAGGCATGTGCAATAATGTTGAATTATGTTATTGTTATAATTATTAATAATTAAGTAACAATGATACTTTCTAGCTCTTACATGTCGTGACTGGATGCGACCACGTAAGAGCCAAACATCTTTATTAATGCCGTATTCAGGTAAATCTTCCAGTACATTTTCTCGGTATACCTCTATTGTGTAAATGTTCGCTACATTAAGACCTCCTTATTCTTCAGTGAATCTCGGAAAACCCAAGCCCTTTGCTTCCAACCTTTAAAAATCAGCTCTTCTACTATTCAAACGTTTTCTTTCCACTTAATCATACAAAACATTAGGTGTATCTATCTTCTCTCTTTTATCGTGGACGAAGACTTCTGCGTATTGGCTATCTGTGATGGATGCATGAAAGTGGTTTAGGATAGCGGCAGTGATTCTAAAATCGGAAAATATATGTGGCAACGCATTATTGAAATATTGAAATATTTTTGGCGAAATATCACCAATCGAGATTGGTAGGTGTGATCAGTAGTCAGTTGGGATTCATGTCTATTCTCTGAGGGTGGAACATGGTATTCGTAACCAGAAGCTTCAATATGGTTCAAGCTATCTCTGAACCCTCGACCTAAAATTAATACGTCGTTTGATTCAAGCAAATAATGGATTGGATTTTCAACATTATTCAAAATATCACTCATTATATTTGCATCTGTCTACGTAGCAACGGACGGTCCTTTTACATTAATTATATATCTATCTGTGATGACCATCAGGAACGGCTTTAGGAAGTTTTTAAACTTGTGCAAACTATAAGACTGATGCTGAAATAGGAAGTTAGCACTTTTATGTATATAGATGTAAGTCCCTTCGCATATTACAATTGCTTTCATGTTTTTATCGTCTCCATATATAGCTTTTGGTATAGTCAGGTTTCGATCAATGATATCATTTCTGTCTACATGGTTCAGTCCTACATGAAGGACAACGTAATCATTGATAAGGCATATAGCAATCAACCGCTCAAACCTTTGCCTTGACATATTAAACAACGTCGCAAGTCTCTCGTTGGAATCACTAGCTCGCAGTTTTGTGAGAAATATACCTAAAGCGGTTCTTGGGCTTTTATACCTCTGGATTAATGAGGGAGTTTGCTCCAACATGGAATCGAATTGATCGCAATTGCGTTCAATCCAAAAATGCACCTTTCATTAGTCACAGCACCCCTCGTGTTAAAATCTAGACTCGTTGTAAGGCATTCCCCATCATGTCACAAATATCACTGAACTGGGATGCACTGAAGTCATGAGGGACATTGCAGAATTTAAGTAATTCGGCTCAGTTATTAATCTCCAGGTGTTCGCGGCACACTCTAGTACTTTCGGGAATATACAGCTTGTATTCACAAAATGTGGATATCTTTCTAAATTGTGGTATTCTATGACGGGTCCGATTAAGACAGTTGCTAAAAACAGTGCCTGGGAGTATTAGATGCTTGCGAATACTCGGGAACGTGAAGTTCTTCCATATTTTGTTGTTGTGGTTCCTCGTGTGCTTCTTGTATAGCAAGGGGTCTCATTGTATTTTCAACCCTTTGCCAACACAGATGGCACACACTCTACGTGTTGTCAAATACAATCGGAAAAAAATAAGTAGGCGCTTAGTAAAAATACAATGACGTACGAAAGAATCATTTTTTCATTGTATTGTTGAAGCATATAGTAGCAATTGAATAAATAACTTATAAGGATGCGGGGTATCGTGCGAATACAGTGTACGTGTTTAAGCATTTCAATGACAGTGCGACCTATGGTCGGCGGAAAAAAGGAAAATAAAAGTGAAATATTTATAAAAATAAACATCCATTTCAAAAAATTTAACATTTTACCAATGCCGGTTTGTTTGTTTATAATTGAATTGTCATTGGTGCCTAAATTATTCCAGTCATACAAAGGCATCGCCAAGAAATATTATTTGAAAATAAGGGAGAGCTAAAAATTTGTTTATTTTACATAGCAATTTGGATTATAAAAAGTGTTCCCCTTCAGAATGTCAGAATTTCATTACTGCCATGACGAAACGAATACAAACAGAGCACACTAATATATTTCGCCGAGTGGTTTACGTTTTCACCCGATATGCCGTTTCCTTATTAGTTATTTATTGAATGGTAGTAACCTCTAAAAATACATTTTCTTGAAAATATGTTGCAAGCTCTGTTCGCATTCTTGGGAGATCATTAGTCAAAAAATGTCGTTGATATCTTTCGCGGTAGAACCGTCTAGGACATATGACACAGTTGCTGGAAACTACCATGGTGATAAATTGTCCAATCGGTGAGCACTTCAATAATCCACAGTTCACAGTCACAATACAAACGGACGACGGCACCGACTGATACCTGCGCCTATGCACTTACCCGCCTTGCCTATAACCGATAGCGGAGGTAGAAGATGGAGGAAGGATTGAACTTAAGACCGGATTTTGTGTAGTATGTTACGCTGACTCATCCCTAATGATGCACAAAATGCCAGTGGGTTATGAAATAACAAAAAAAAAAAACTGATTTGGCTATTCTTAAAACTGACATGGTAAATATATTAGCAATTTGAAGTTGTGCTGTCTAAGTTCAAACATATCGGAAAAAGCCAGTACATGAATTTTATACACATTTCCTCTTTCCTTTATATTGTAAAGACTAAAACTTTAAACAGCTGATCAACCGTACTCTGATACGCATGCCCATATAATTTTTCATTTGAGGTTTAATGTTCCTAATCGAAACAGCGTAATACGGCTTAATATTATTACGCGTAACAAAGTGACACAAGCGACATCTGTTGGAAATGGAAACAACTGTAGATTAGTGACATCTTAGTAAACTTTGTGTTCGGAGAACAGAATATTCAGGAACTTTCTAGTATAACTTGTAGAGTATAAATACGGCGCTTCTCACATCCAGGAAGCGGAGTCTTATTGCAGACTGTGAAGTGAACGAAGTAAACTATTTGGATTGCGATAATTAGAAGTACAGTACTAGCGATAACTATAAAGAGTTGATTTGATAATTGTTTGTAAATGTTATAAAAGTACACAATGAAGTTAAATAAAAGAAGAACTTTTGAATGATTGTTGAAATATTTATTTTAAATAACGAACTAAGACCACGCTCGCAAGAATATTTAATAATGAAATAAAGAATATTAGCGGGTAGTGTCCCAAATATATTTATATTATAAAAGTAAAATACCATATCTTCCACAACAAAAAATATATTAATTTCAAAAACTTAAGAAGACCATGTTATCGTGTTTAGAAATGTAAAAATATTTCAGATTTCTAATTTGGATACATGTATTAAAATTGGGAATATAATGTTAAATGTATGCACCTGTAAAGTGTCATAATTTTTCATATTTGAAAACTAAATAATATATTTGTATCTACACAACTAGGTATTTCGTAAAACCATATTTTATTGCTCGGATCATAGAAGTGTCCAAAATGTTCAAAGTAAAAACAAACTACAATTCTTTCAAATAAAAAATTACATACTGGCATCTAATCAGTCTTCATGTAAAACTTACTACATGTACAAAATTTCAGATTTGATATAATTTTCCGATTAAGGCTTCAACTTTATTGAAATTACACAAATGCCGCTTCCCACCTCTAACGCTATTATGTACAAGCTTAGCAAAGAAACGCTGTAAAAATTCCATTGTTAGAAAAGCGTCGACATCAAATTTTAAATTAAATATGTAGTGCATAGCAAACTTTGTCGAAGGGCATCAATATTTGAAGAGGAGCTGTGGTTAATTAACTTCTGTTCCACGTACAGGTAATAGTTTTTGCTCTCACTGTCAGCTGTTTTATCTGAAAATACACTCCGCGACAACTGGTTGAGACACCCCTTGGAAAGTTAAGTTTCCAGATGATTTTGTTCTGCAGGTACGCGTTTAATTACTCTTAAATAATTCTAATCACTTTTCGTAACGATGCAAATTGTCGCCTACCTCTCACTTCCCTTAAGTACTTGGGAATTCCCGGTTGACCTTTATGTAGGTATGAGAACTGGTTGAGACAGGCCTGGGATTTTTTGTGATAAACACATCTTTTGTTTTATTTAAATTTTTTTATTTGCTAATAATGAGTACTTCTACCATTTTTATACACAACCTCTTGAAGGAAGAGATTTGTACAAAATTTTTAAAAGTTTCGTTAGAACTTTATCTCAAACCAAACATTATCACATTCTTAAGGTATTCCATGTTATCAAACTCTCCTAGAAAGATATCCCCAAACATGTTCAATAATGTTTAAATCCAGGGAAACTGGCGTCCACTAAAGAGCACGGATCTTATTCCGCTCTAGATAATCTTTAATCTTCTTTGCCACGTCAATTAAGTTGGGACCGCCATTTCATGGTAGAAAAGTTTTGAATACGTCAAAATTTAGGGCTCAATTAGGGCTAATTTAATGCCACTTCCACGAATTTAATGCTCTTGTATTTTTCAAAAAAATCCATGGATAATCCAACTTTGTTAAGAGTTAGGACCACCACTACTGAGAATAGGTTAAATTGTATTGTTACAATAATGTGCACTGCATAATATTTTAGGGCTCGTTCCCCTGGATTTAAAAAATATATATTATATGGTGTATAAATAACGCACAACATTGGTAGTAGTATATGAACATTCTGGTACACTGCAACAGAAATTTTCAGATAGCATATTATTTTTGGATTTCTTAAAATGTTTTCTATAATAATGACTTTTAAAAGAAGTATACGAATTCGGTAAAATACCAGGACGTCGTTCTGCACATTTGAACACAATATTATTTTGTAAACGATATTTAAAAAGGTAGCGATAATACGTATTAACAATTGTAAAATTTTCCAGACAGTTTGGACATTCGTGCATACTACAATCAAATTCTAAATTTTTTCATTTCAGTATTTAGTGCAAATATGCAATCAGCACTTAACTGCCCTTAAGAACAGAATAAACATCTATTCGCAGTTTTGAGAGGTCCGCATGTAACTCCATTACCATCACCGCCTCTATCCCCACTGTGTTTCTCTATCATGATTAACGATTTTACACACACAGTATTATCAATTCCAGACTTTTTCCACCATCTTACGTAAAAATTCATAATGAAAATTGAGCTTTACAGAGTGTCCGAATTTTCTACATACGCTTATGTAAATGTTCTTATAAATTTGAAAAATGCTGGAATATTAATAAAAAATTTTACTATTTTACATAAATTTTAAGGAAATACATATTTTGTTTTCATATTGATTC